>APFE030918198.1:0-61468 GCA_000404065.3 Pinus taeda
AATGAATGAGTCGGTGTCGAACATCCGCGGAGTTGTTCGATCGGAGGCCAATGATGAAAACCTCGTGTCGAACACGAAGAACCTGCCATTGAGGCATGCAGGCTCCAAGGTACCTGAAGGGAGTCTCTAGGTCACTCCTGGATAATGAGCTGAAGTCGACAGGAAGTGATCTTTATCGAAGGTGGGCCATAATGTTTCCCACATCATCGATGCGAGACGGCCAGAGACAAGTTTGTTTTGCGTGAAATATCAGAGGGAGGTTATACTTGCAGAGGTCAACTTCTCTTGAACACATCGGCGGCACAATGACGGATTTGGCAGTATTTGGGGGTCAAATGATCAGAGGTCGTAACGAAATGACAATGATCAGATGAGTGGCCAAATAGGATAACCCAAACCCATGGAAGCAAAAGTGAAGCGAGATGAGATGTCCCCACCCAGACACGAATGCAAACAGTGCCATGTTCAAGAGCGACATACTGCCGATGACGACGATTACGGTTCCTTTATTTCCCCCACCATTTCTGGCGAGTACCATTATTTTTGGATGACAAGCTTGACGGGGATAGCATATGCTTGGAGAGCGTCATTTCGACGGAGCCCGATGCCATTTAATTTTAACGAGCCTGACAAAGGAAGAACTCGACGTCTTTTCATGTTTAGAGATTTTGAAAAGACAGCTGAAAAGAAAACTCCAGGGGGGCACTTTTTCGTAAAGTTGTGTCTCTCGAGCCCGAAAAAGTATAAAACGTTGCTCGAAAGAACCGCCCGATCATTACGACCGAGGAGTACTTTTCGTAAATAGTGACATCGACTCGAAAAAGTAAAAAAGCGATCGATATCACGTCGTTTTAGAACCGATGACGAGCGCGAAACGACAAACGCCCGACAATCTTTGTTATTTTAAATGGTCGAAAAAGAGCTTTAAAACGACCTCCTCTCGTTCCTTTAGACGAGCTGAGAGGGGGCTCGGCAATCTTTTCTCGTTTTGTGTCGAAAAAGAGCTTAACGACGACGTTTTTGGGACCAAGTGTATAGGAATCCACCGCGACCATGCTGGTTTTGAGGACCTGCACACGACAAATACCCGCATAAACCTGTTCGATATGTCGAAAAATCATGATAAAATATGCATTGAGACATAATTCACCATATCTAGATGAGTTCATGGTAAAACTATAGTAAAAAACCCACATTTATAAGGAGTTTTAACCAAATTTAGAAATTTTACTATAAATAGGAGGTTTGTAAAATCATTTTTACCATTTTACCATTGGAGCTCTGGAGAACGTTGAATTACTACAAAGTTGACGGAGCTGATTCTTCCTCATCCGGACGCTGATTTCCCGACCGTTTGTTCCAGGTAGGTTCCTCTTGCCCTGCCTTTCATTTTGGTTATGTTTTCATGCAATTTGACCGTAAGATTTGGCCATTTGGCCAAATTCTTTGCGCGTTGGAGCACTCTCGGTCAGCGCGGATTTCCCTATCGGGTCCGCGCTGATCGGTTTTTCCAACACGTAGCTCATCTTGGGTCAGCGCGGAAAACCCGTGTCCTTCCGCGCTGACCCAGTGAAAAATGCACAGGGCGGCCATTTCCAGCGCGACTGTTTTAGAAACAGTTGCGCTGGCGCCGAGACATATTAATTTTTTAAATTTAATTGCTTTCTTCCACATGCAAGCTTCTAAACAAGTCTTTGGTGCTTTTGTAGGGCACTATGGCATTTACTTGGCAGGAGAGGGACCATGATAACGAGGATGTTGCCACCTTTGCCGATGCCAGATGCCGCAATGCAATGCGGGCATGCGGTTTGCTGAAGTTTTTCCTTACTCCGAGACTGAGAGCCCAGCCAGACTTGCTGGAGTTATTGATTCGACCATGGAACCCAGTGGATGGGAAATTCACCATCCGGGGTCAAGACATTGAGTTCAACTCTACGGATATTTACTTTTTGACTGGGTTGTCTCACCGAGGCCCGGTGCCCATTCTGGAGGGGCAGCGTCCTAGCGGCGAGACGCTAGATCGGCTGATGGCTCGTGTCTGCCCACAGGCGGTCAAGACACAGAGTGGGAAATGCAGTATCCCATCGGTGGGTGTCGGTGAGCGTGCCGAGATAGTTCTCCATACTATCCTTTTTCTGGTCACGCGGGCAGTGGGGAGCTTGGCGAATCATGAGGCCTCAAAGGCCAATCTCTTGCTTGCTCTAGATTGCTTAGAGCCCATGATATTTAACTGGGCGGCGGCTGTGACGAATAGCATGAAGAGACAACTGAACAACTGTCGACGCGGAGAGTCGAAGCAGTTCGGTTATGGTTCTCTTCTGCTCCCACTGATGTTCGAGCGGGGTGCCGGCCCTCCGGCTACAAGACCATGGTGTTAGACCCGCCACGCAATGCGCGAGAGACGAGGGCCACTAAGTGGTCTCGAGTCATGCCTCACGGAGGTGGTGGACGATCAGTGTCCTGGGGCCTTTGTTTCAGAGAGTGGCTAGAGAGCCAGGTCATCTTTGTCGAGGACTGGCTGTACGCCGGTATTGACTTCCGAGGAGATCCGGATATGCCGCTGCCTGCGGGAGAGCAGTGGGACGACGGAGGTATGACACTTGATCTTTTTCATTTTGATTTATATGATGTTTTTGTATTTTTCATGTACATGTCTTGATATATGCTCTTATTGTGCGGATGTTGGACCTGTGAGACCCCTCGGCCTAGCTCCAGAGACGCGGAGGGCAGATCAGGGTGCTGGCACCTTGGCTTTGGCTCCCGCAGGAGGTGACCAGGCGGAGACGGTGATCCGCAACCTGGAAGGGTTGCTAGCAGGGATCCCATACTACTAGGGGATCGAGGAGGTCCCCTTAGCTGCACAGGTTCATACAGTGGGTGTGGAACCCAGGATGCACCGCTTATTGAGGTGGGTGGCACGAGCGGCGACGGTCTATAGAGAGCATGACCCACCACAGTAGTCGCCTAGGTTTCATTTCCACTATTGTTATTTTGAGAGACATATGTCTCAGATGTACTGAGAACACTTGATACACATACACTTATTTTTTTAGCGCCTTAGTGTGCCACCCGATATATATATATACATGGTGTTTTATTGTATCTTATGCTTCTTATGTTTATGAATTTACATGTTTCGCAAATGTCTGTCTAATACATAGTTAGCCAATGCATCAGTTACAGCATTAAGTATTCTTGGAATGTGATGATAAGTAACGTAATCAAAATTTCTTTCCAATAACTTAACACGTAAATACAACCTTAATATGCGATGGTCTCTGACGGAATATTGTCCATTGAGTTGGTGAACCACAAGCTGTGAATCCAAGTTTACAAGCAACGAGCGGATTCCGAGGTTAATCGCCTCGGCCAATAGTTCAATTACAGCTCTATATTCAGCTACATTGTTTGTCGTGCAACCTAGACACACACCTTGAATGTCTACCAACTCACCATGAGGATCGTAGATCACCCATGCCACAGATGACAGATTGCGAGTGCTGCGGGAAGCACCATCAGCGAAACCAACGTAAGGTGATCCAGACATCTGTTCAGAAGCAAAAGACACAATAAACAGCGATCACGCCAGCTCACTAAGACAAAAATCAAAACAAACACGCACACACACAAAACACACTTGAAAAAGGCATATGCATGTAAAAAATAAATGAGAGAGCGCCTGGACTCAGGCGTAATATTTTTTAAGATATAGCCCATTACGGGGCCGGCCCAGGGGATTGCCTTCGTAGTCAATCAGCTCGTAGGCACCTTTTTGTAGAACTCTTTTTACAATGTAGGGCCTGTGCCACATTGGCTCGAGGTTTCCTGCTCCTAGCTTATTACTAGCTTGATCGTAGAGCAGCACAAAGTCACCTTCAACGAAAGAGCGAGGATTAACTGAGTTGTCGAAGTGAGTTTTCACTCGCTTCTTTTGAGCTTCTATAGAAAGGGAGGCTAGACGACGTGTCTCATCTAGTCTTTCCAGGTAGAGAAGCCGCTCTTCTGTAGGAGTAGTCTCGGGAAGTAACTCAACGGCTAATTTTAGCGAAGGAATCTCGCACTCAATTGGAAGGGTTGCCTCCAACCCATATACCAATTAGAAAAGGGTGAAGCCGGTGGCATCCTTTACTGAGGTCCGGTAGGCCCACAATGCGGAAAACAACATCAAATGCCAATTAGCCTTGTGCATGCCGACAGTTCTCTGAAGCATCGTGACCAAAACTTTGTTCACGGCTTCAACCTGACCGTTGGCCTGAGGATAGTAAGGAGATGAACTATCATGCCTAAGTCCAAGTTGGGTTGTTAATTCGACCATCATGTGATTACAGAAATGCTTTCCGTGATCAGTAACAATGGCTTGTGGAACTCCAAACCGAGAGATAACATGGTTGAAAATGAACTGCACCGCCGTGTGACCATCTTCGAACAATGTGGGCATCGCCTCGGCCCATTTTGTGAAGTAATCGACAGCAACGATGATGTAACCGTGCCCCCCGACCGAGGAGGGTTACATGTCACATAATCGATGCCCCACTTAGCAAAGGGGCCAATGGTCACTACGGGGTGCAGAGGGGCAGCAGGAGCACGCATCTTCCGGTGATAGATCTGGCATTCATGGCATGAGCGGACGACAAGAATGCAGTCTTTAAAGATGGAAGGCCAGAAGTAGCTAGCGCGAAGGATTTTTTGTGCGGTAGCGTATCCAGACATGTGACCGCCACAAGCGACGGAGTGGCAGTCATTTAGAACTCTTTCCGCTTCTTCGAAGGTGAGACACCGACGAAGGACTGAATCAACGCCGAGACGGTATAGGGTGTCTCCAACTATGCGATAAGGCTGAGCTTGGTGACGGATCCACCGGCGAGCATCTTTCGAAGTCTCGGGGCGGAAGGAGGACGTCTGCAAATAGACGATGATGTCCCCATACCATGGATCGAGGGTGCTGATTAGGAACAGAGTTTCATCTGGAATCGATTCCTCGATCTGCAAGGAAGCAACGGTGGATGGCAAGGAGCATAGCAGTTCAGCAAAAACCAGCGATTTCTTGGACTTGGCTGCAGTAAATTCCAAGTCGAACTCTTGGAGGATCACGATCCACTTTGATTACTTTCCCCCCAGCAATTGTCGTGAGAGAATATAGGTCATGGGGTTACAATCTGAAATCACCGTAGTAGTACGCAACAAAATATAGTGGCAGAATCGTTGGACGGCGCAAACCGCAGCGAGAGCCAACTTCTCGACATATGCATACCGAGTCTCCGTGTCTAATAAGTTGCGACTAAGATAATAAATGACATGATCAATGCCATCATCGTCGTCCTGAACCAAAACAATGCCGATAGTAGTATCAACAGCAGCCAAATAGAGCGTATAATCACGATGGTAATTCGGAGGCTGAACAAAGGGGCGGAAACCAGAAGAGTTTTAAGATGAGAAAACGACTCCTCGGCTATGGCATCCCATCGGAATGGGGTGTCACACTTCAGTAACCGGGTAAAACCCTTTGCCACTTCAGCATAGTTTGGTATGAACCGTCTTAGAAAATTTGATTTTCCCTGCAGACTCAGTAATTGCCGCAAAGTTGCAGGGGGAGGAAGATTCACGATCGCTTCGACTTTTAGAGGATCCAGACGGATGCTCTCTCGGGAGACGATAAACCCGAGTATTTGGCCTGATTCCACGCAGAAGACACATTTGTGTGGATTTAAACGAATATTATAGTGTCTGCAACAGAGAAAATTTTTGCGGAGGTGCGATGGATGGTCTGCACGTTTAGCTGAATGAGCTGGGAGGTCATCCAGATACGGCTGTACGATGTGTCTTATATCGTGAAAAGCATACGACATCGCACGCTGAAAAGTAGCACCGGCATTTTTGAGGCCGAAGGGGAGCTTTTTATAAGCAAAGGTACCCCAGGGACAGATAAAGGTTGTCTTGTGTTGATCTGCCGGAGCAATGTTGATCTGGTTGTAGCCAGAAAAACCGTCCATGAACGAATAAATCTCGCTACCCGCACACTCATCGATGAGTTGGTCAATAAATGGAGTGGGGTAGTTATCCTTTGGACATGCTCGGTTGATATCACAGTAGTTAAAGCAGACACGAATGGTGCCCTGCTTTTTATCGACAGGGACAATGTTTGAAACCCATTCTGTCAGTGGGATAGGATAGATAAATCCTGCCTTGAGAAGCTTTTCCACTTCTGCCTTGATGGCTGCCACCTTGCAGGGGTGCATGGGACGCAAACTCTGGCGAACAGGTTTGGCCTCGGGATACGTTGGTATCTCGTGCACGACTATAGACGGGTCAATGCCGGGCATTTCTTCATATGATCATGCGAAAACATCGCGAAATTCGCGAAAAAGAGCAATGTAAACTTGAATCTCCTCTGGAGTGCAGGTCACTCCAATGAAAATATTCTCGACGATCCCTGATTTGACAGAGATGTCGATCGTTGAGTCTGTGTGCATGTTCCCTAGTTTCCTTCTTTTTTTTTTTTTTTTATTTTATGACGTTGTATGATAGATTTGAATAGGCGTCTGAAGGGGTGGAAGGGAGACATGAGCCAAAACGTTGCGAGACACAGTAAAGTTTTCCTGAGAGGTCGGAGAAAGGACAGAACGGTGGTGGAAGAGAACCACGGTCGTTCATCCAGAGACATTGTCTCTATAATTGCCTCATCGGAAGGAAATGTTTCCTTCAATGGATCCGAAGAGGTGTAATCTCCTACCCAAGGGGGAAAATCGTCTGAATCAAGCGCCCCACTCGAGAGGGTGGGTTCCGTATAAGAAGCCGATGCAGCAACAATTTCAATGTAATTGAGCTCGGCTGGGCTCAACGGCATCTCATCGCCCCAAGGTTCTATCTGGTCGATGGATGGGAGGATCCAGGGGTTAGAACGAACCGAGATCATCGAGATCGAGGCGAAGTTGGGAGGTGAGAGGGAAAAAACACCCCTAAGGGCGGGTTCTTTGAAGAGCCCGGCTCCCACATTTTCATATGAAATTGAGGTATGCTCAATGAAGGGTATGTTTCCCTCAGAAGAGGACGCGAAAAACGAGAGTTGATCAACCGTGACAATTTTCCCTTGATGGGGAAAGCGAATGACATGGAAGAGAGACGAAGCTACAGCACACATAGCGTACGTCCAGCTTCGCCCCAGAAGAAGATTATATGTAAGACTGGCATCTACAACTTCAACTTCAACTTCTACGGCCTTCCCTTCTAAGGTAATCGGTAGTCGTTGAAGGATACCATACGGACGAGACTCTCTCCCGTCGAACGCTTCCAAGGTCGTCGGGGACTGACTCAAAGTCGGGGACCCGATAGCTTTCCAACATGCAACAGACATGATGCAGGTCGAGGCGCCCTCATCAATAACCGTACGATGGATCGTTTTAGAGTTGATGACGACTTGTATAAGGAAAGCAATCTGATGAGGCAGTCGCAGCACATGACTCTCGAGATCAAAAGTGATTAAATCCGAGTCCGCGGGGTCTATGCCACCGATGGCTGATAGCAGGGACTTCCTCTGGGGGGGGCAGCTCTGAAGGACCTCTAATGCGGACATGGCAGACGGAGCCTACGCTAAGTCCTCCACGATGCTATAGTGCTGGGCAGCATGAGCATTCGGGTTATAGGAAGACCTCCTGAGTACCCCTTTGGGAGGGGGTCGGATTGTCGTCTCGACACTCGGTCTCTCAATATGCAGAGGACCAGAGCTGGATGGAGGAGCGCTTGAGGGAACTTCTGGCTCCTTCTCGGCGGACGACGGATAATCCTTAGCTCGAGTTGATACATGAATAGGAATAGTTCCAGCCATGAAGACCTAGGAACCAAAAGGAGAGGATGAAGAAGGATCAGCTACCATCTGGGTTTGCTAAGAGGGAAAGGGTTCTTTCAAAACAGAAGGGATCCCTTGAGCACCTTTCAACAACCGACTAACTTCGGATCGCCTAGGGCAGTCCTTAGTATAGTGGTCTTCCTCGCAAATGAGGCAAGGATACTTAGGCTTGCACTTAGCTCCTTCCTCACCAGGAGGTTTAGATGATTCCTGCTTGGGTTGATCGGACTTATTTTTTCCTTTCCCCTTTTCCTTTTTCTTGCCTTTTGAGGCCTTGCCTGCCGTAGAGGACTGAACGGCATTGACCTCGGAAGTGTTACCGGAAATTACAATGCCCTGGGAAGATTTTTCGTTGGGTGAACTTGACTTCTGCTTCCCAGAGTTGGATGACTTTTTAGAGGCCTGGCCTACAGAGCCAATGACT
This sequence comes from Pinus taeda, assembly GCA_000404065.3. Classification (NCBI taxonomy): domain Eukaryota; kingdom Viridiplantae; phylum Streptophyta; class Pinopsida; order Pinales; family Pinaceae; genus Pinus; species Pinus taeda. Next base: position 8,268 of record APFE030918198.1, read on the forward strand.
CCATCAACAGATGGCTTGGGCAGAGCCTTGGATGTGCCGGGCCTAGGGGCGTCTAGCAAATAATCATACAAAGTACCAGACTGAGAATAGACTAAGTCTAGGTACTGAGCGCGCGCGATCGCTTGCTCTTCAGTTACGCATGCCCCCATAGCAATGTCCCGCACAATCTTGGGGACAAAGGAGGTAGTAAACTAGTCGGTGAGGAGGAAATCAGGTATCCAGAACTTGATTAACCTGCGACGCCTTCTCCATTCATGAATATGATCGGAGATATGTGTAGCAGTATCGTGCTTAAGAGACGTAAGGAGGTGAGTCCCCGTCTCATACCGAATGGGTAACTGAAAGTGATTCAAAAATGCCATAGCCAACGAATTGAAATCATGGAATGATGCATGTGACAATTCGATATACCATTTAGCTGCCGAACCAGTGAGGGTCCTCTGAAAGAGGTGAAGTCGGATCGAGTCATCGAGCCATGAATTCGACGAACACCATAGGTGATACGTCATCACATGAGCCTGAGGGTCCTCTCCGGCCTTCCCATCAAATTTGGGACAATCACTAGGAATTTTAGTTGGAACTGGTGGCCACTGTGGATTGTGTAGAATGGGATCATTCGTCAATTTCGACACATCGGGCAGTTCCAACGTGGCTAAAAATGGTAGCTGTGGATTAAACGACATTTGTGGCGGATACGAGGTAGAACCAGAATTCCATCCAGTTCCTGGTTGCCCCCATTGTCCTTGTCCCGATGGGCCAGGTCCGTAAGGGCCTTTTCCAGAAGGATTTTTTCCATAAGGGTTATTCCCGTCACCGGGTTGCTGATTTTGCCCCCCAGCACCCCATTGGTTACCATATTGGCCAGCAGGTTGTTGATAATTCGGATGAGGATTACCCTGCGGCTGTTGGGAATTCTGATAAGGGATATACGGATTTTCCCCCTGGGGTTGCTGGTATCCGTACTGAGCCTGGGAACCAGGCGGCATTTGATAACCAGATTGGGATTGATACCCACCTGAATGCTGGGGTTGGGATTGGTACCCACCCGAATAAGGAGGTTGGGCCTGATACCCACCTGAATAAGGAGGTTGGGATTGATACCCGCCAGAATATGGAGGCTGGGATTGATACCCGCCCGAATACAGAGGCTGGGACTGATACCCGCCAGTGTATGGAGGTTGGGATTGGTACCCACCTGAGTAAGGAGGTTGGGATTGGTACCCACCTGAATACGGAGGCTGGGATTGATACCCACCTGAATACGGATGCTGGGATTGATACCCACCTGAAAGAGGAGGTCGGGATTGGTACCCACCTGCATGCTGATCCGTCTGGCCAGAAGGTTGTCCTGGTCGGATTTGAGACGGCCCCGTTCACCCAGAAGGTCGAGCTTGCTGAGTGAGGTGCTGCCCTTGTGCAACCGAGGTTTTTCCTTGTTGACCAGATGGTTGCTGAGTGGTAGGCCGGCCTTGCTGGACGTAAGGCTGGACCCCTTGCCCAGAAGGGTTACCTTGCTGGTTTATGGGTTGACCTTGCTGCCCATAAGGTTGCCCTTAGTTCCCATAAGGTTTCCCCGAAGGGTAGCCTTGCTGGGTACCTGGTTGACCTTGTTGGGCGTTGGGTTGTCCCGGGTTTCCAGAAGGTTGTCCAAGATATGTAAAAGTCAGACCACTAGAGACCAAAGGTTGTCCCTGATTGGGTTGTCCTTGTGGGCCTCCCTGTTGACCTGGGTAATTTTGACCAGCATACTGCTGCCCATGATTAGGCTGCAAGTAGGGTTGTTGACCCTGGTAGGGTGGTCCTTGCTGTCCTTGTCCTGGATGGTACTAGCCGCCACCATAGCCGGTGGTACCCCAGGCCACGTTCAATGGAACGGAAATCTCATCATAAGGGATTTGAGGCAAGGAGGTAAACAAGTAATGATTCTCAGGATCATAATACGGGCCTTGCTCATCAGGGTTCTGGACATTACACAAGTATTGAAAATATGCCTCCTCTGCTGTCATATAATCGGAAGCAGGAGGAGCACCACTTGCGGGGTGCACAACTCTAGAAGCAGGTGACGATGGACCACTCTACGTTGGGCCTCGAGGTGGGCCTGCGGCAGAAGTGACAGCAGATGATGCTATGACGGTGCTGATAACTGGAGTTGACGCCGCGACACAAACGGTCGGGTTGGAGGGGACTGCTGTAACAACAATATGGCGGACTTGGGAAACAAACGGTCCTGTGGTAGGGACGATGTTTTGATCCCAAACAGAAGAGGAAGCTGCCGAGTTCATAGCATCCCGCAAAGATCTGTAGCACGCCGGCACCGTGACACCCAAAGACGTAACGGTGTAGGGCGTAGAGATGATGGGGGATGTCGCCGGGACGGGAGTATCTATACTCGACATGACGGACGGGCCACTCGACACAGGAGAGGTGTCGCCCATATCAGAAGAAGCCATCGGAGATGGAGCACCGATAGGAGTGGCAGGAAAATCCTCGTCAGAGGGCTCCCAAATAGGGTTGTAAAAGAACTCGTAGAAATCGTCCTCTGGAGCTCGAGAATTCAACGGTTGGATGCTCAAAACAATGGGAAGAGCGTCACAGACCGGAGTTTTAGGGGCAACAGAAGATGGAGACCCTTCGTCACTTGGGATAGAAGACGAAGTTGATGGGTCCGCCAGGATGATCAAACAACGACCCTAGGCAAGCTAACGATAAAAACCTACTCAAAACTAAACGCACACAAGATCTAACCAGGTAATATTATCGTGGTCAAATAAATTTTAAGACACGGGAACTGAACTTGACCTTTTCATGTTTCGAGAGTCGAGAAAAGGAAGAAAAGATGACTCTATCTCCTTCGAATATTTAATGAGCACGAAGTGACAAGACACTCACTTACACCTTTTCTTTTAGGGATTCCGAAAAGGATCAAAAGTGACTGCTCTGGAGATTCTAAGAAAAAGGTTTACCAAGCAACCTGTAAAACTGCTTATACACCTTGGCAATCGTATGAGAACCAAGGACTTTACGTACTGCAGTCAATCTTCCCGAATGTTGTGTTCGGTGCGTTACGGTTCACAAGGCGGCAAACTCGGCTTCCTATGGATAGAGGATGCAAGCCTAATGGAGTCTCCCCATATATACGCGATGGTACGTGGGAGCCCAATCCGTACTAGCACTTATCGTTTCACCGTGGAGGAATCACCCAACCACTCAACGGTAAGATACTAGGTTTAAAGACGTCGGAACATGTCTCTAGCCTAGACCTCTAGATATTCACGTTAAGTTCCAATGCATTTCTAGATAAATTTGGTTTATTTTACAGTTGATCTTGAATTAAGTTCTAGTTTCAGGTCCTACCGTATGATCTCTCAAAAACACCTAAGTGCAACTATATGCCAAAGATCATCATTTTGTTCGATGAATTCTAACTATAAGAAGGTTAAGGATCTTTCAAACAAACAAAATGAATTCAAGCAATCATGCAACCTAATGCAACTAGCAGTAAGGAAATGACACTTTTCTTTTGAAAGCACAAAATAATGAAATGTTCTTTTCCTTTCAACTATTGATGCAAAAGACACACTAGTTTGCTTTACTTTTCAATGACATAAAAGTGCTTTTAAAATGAACTAGAGAGATAGCAACACTAAGTGAAAGACTAAAATCACTCAATGCACACACAAGACAATTCCCAAGTCACTAAAAACCAGTTTCCCAAATCGAAGGAAAACGAAGGCTTATGTGTTGTGTGATCTAAGCTCAACAAGACACCAAGGAATTCAAAGAAGGAGAGCAAATCGCTTGGAACACAATCAATCACTTTCAACAATCACCAAACAAACGTGAAAACAAAAATGAAGTTGGCTGGTCAACCAAGAACACCAGATCCCGAACGGGAGGCTAGACACACACGACCACTAGATGCCCTAGGGTTTGAGTGTGAAATCAATGGAGAAAAGCGAACACCCGAAGGATGAGAGTCCACAACCAAGCAAACGACGATCCGACACATTTCAGTAATCGTAAAAGTCAAGACAAAATGCAAACCAAGCAATGAAAGCAAAAAAGGAAGGCTTTGCAAAAACTGAAAACAAGCAATAAACGAACCCTCGCGGAACGAGGCCTCACAAGCAAGCAAGTTACAGCTTAAACAAAATAAACAAGCCAAAAGCCAAGTGGAAAAAGCAGGGGACAGCCAAACCAAGAGGTTCAGGAGGTCAATTTGGACAAAAAAGAGTTTTACAGGGTCAGCGTGGGTGACCCCTCAGCAACAAAGCGATCATAGAAAAAGGTCTGTAGCAACTTTGCGCTGTCAGCGCGGAAGGACACGGATAAAGGGCACTGGCCCGGAAACAGGGTCAGCGCGACTGTTAAATGTATACACGCGATGACAGGAACGACAAAGAATACACTGTGCGATGTCAGTGTAGCTATTCTGAAATAAAACGCGCTGAGGCTAAAAAACAAATAAAATCGAACCAAAAACCCCCAAATCAAGGCAACAGGCTTTCAAGGCAATTAAAGCAGTTCCCAGGACGGACCAGGAAACAAACCAACAACAAATCAATCCCCAAACTTTGACAAAGAAGCAATAATCAAATCAAAAACAAGGGTGAAATACAAAGAGACAAGCAAGCTTCCCCAGCGGAGTCGCCAAATTGTTGGAGAGGTAAATCCCCTCTATGGATAGAGGCGATCCCTACTAGCCCAAAGGGGGTCTAGCAACAATCAAACAATGCTACACTGCAAGTTCCTAGTTGTAATTAACAAGTGGGTAAAAGAAACCTACTTGGATTCCAACGCTACATTTGTCGAAGAGATGATCCTCTCACTCCTTCGCTCCAGCCAATCACAGTCCTCCACTATCCTCGCAGACGGACACCTGCACAAGCAAAGAGAGAACAAACACAAGCGTAAAATCTACTAAAGACAACTATGTATCAGTCAGGAAAGATACAATTCACATTTAATCATTCATAGGACAAATGGGAATGAAACCATAAGAGTAGTCATCTATCTTTATTAATCAGGAAATAGAGTAAGGTACAACCGAAGTCCTGACACTGAGTCCTTCTCTAGAGGGTCCAGCCAGCATGTCTTCCAAGCATTCAACTTTGAAGTAGATCTCCCAAGTCAAAAAGGTCTCTCACATACAAGGCAACAAGCTCATAACCTTCCTCAAGCTCAAAAGCAATCCTCACACAACACACCAAATGCCTACAAAGAGCAGCACTAATGCACTAAGAATTCCTCAATCAAAGTCTATATGTTCCGAACTAGCTGCTCATGGGCAATGGAGGAGGCTTATAAAGGAGAAGGAGTCTCCATGAATAGGTAAAGGATGAGCTCTCCCCCAAGATAAGTGGATGATCAGTCGAACAAACATTCCAAAGAAAGGATGGCGACCTCAACAATGCTAACAACCAAGTTTGGAGTCATCTGGAAGGTTGGCTGTTAGAACAAACTCGCCTAAACAGGATCAGCGCGGGTGCAAAACTGCGTTGGCGCACTGGCATCGTAAATCAATTATAGAAGAGGTCTGGTCAGCGCTCAATGATACAAGCGGAGGGCGCACTGTCCGTGAAATTGGACCAGCGCGGAAAACACGTGTGCTTCCGCGCTGACAGCGTAGCAGTTACATTATCCTCCGCCAGTCAGCACGGTTATTTAATGAACAGACGCGATGATTCAATTAACTTAGGCAAAGAGGTTTTTAGCCATTTTAGAGAGCATAGTCAAGGTGAATGTGACTTTATGACACAGTAGGGAGACTGACAAGGTGACAGTGATATTTTACTGTGTAACAAGAAAAAATGGAAAACCCTAAACATTCAAAATCCTAACCCTAGAAGATGAAACACCAAACGGTGGGTCCCATTTGGGTAAATTGGTACATCAACTTCCCAGGGTCGTAACTTTGGCATATGATCTCCATTTGATGCGTACAATATCTCATTAGAAAGATCTATCCGAGAAATACAACTTTGGTAAGAGAAACATCGGTCCATAGACCCATGTTGCTCCCAAGTTTCCCAAAAAACGTCATTTAGGACCCGAAAAATGCTAAAAATAGTAAACTGTGTTATAATTAAGGAAACTATAAAGTTGAAAGAAACAATGGTGGGGGTCCAATTGGACTTGGCGGGTGGCCACCAATATCAACCTGGATCATAATGGTTGATATTTTTTAGTTGGAATTAAGAGTTTTCAATATGGATGACATAATGATGTTGTAGACCTAATAAAGAGTTTTTGGAATTTCATCCAAAAGCATGGAAATGATATTCCTTGTGGTAGCAATGGAGATTGGATGGAGATGGATAAACAAGGTACACCTTTTATTATATTGAATCAAAATCAAGACCATGTGGAAAGATGAATCAAATATTTATATTTAGAGGAATTCTAACATGTTGTGTGTAGATTATGTATATTGGTAATTGATATTTTTGAGATTGATCTTAGCTAGAGTTAGTACTTGGGAGGATTATTGTAATAACATGCAAAATTATAAAATCTTGTACTTATTGCCTGCATGACTTGGAGCATGTAAATTATGTAACCATATCTATCTACATATTATGTAAAAGGTGTATCATTGTATGAATCTTGTAAGAGGGCATACACATTTTCCATGTGTCCTTGACGATCAGGATAACTTGTTAATATAGTGCACAACATCTCATAGAGTATGGGCCATGTGTCAGTTGAATTCCCTATAAGTGGATTGTCTTGGTTGTAAACTCTATGGGGTGTGATAGGTCTAAAAACCTGAAGTTTCCTATACATTTAGGTGGAGTTCATTGGGAATATGAATGAACAATGTACTCGAAGGAGATCATAGTGAGTTAGTAGTTGCAATAGTTAGGAACCCATGTGTTTTGGTGGATTTCCAATCCCTTATGTGGATGCTAACAATTTGGTAACGTCTACAAACTAAGCAATGAGATGAAAATGTTGAGATAGATAATATATATAATTTATTGGTCAAGAGTGTCTATGATGCATTGAACCAATGGAAGATGATGATGAAGACTTACCTAATAAAGCTAAAGACATGTCCAACTCACTAAGGGTGAAAGTTGGGACTATTAATTCCTACCTATTATATAGAATATTATGTGATGGTTATGATCATAGATGAAAGGGTTGTGGTTTGTTAATGTATTCATCATTGTGATGTAGAGTTGTTCTGAACATGTTTATTCTTCTCATGTGCTTTTAGGAGGTTGTTGGATCATAGCTTGATGAAATATTTTTGTCAACAAATTTGTTTTAGTTAGTGCATAATTCAATTTTCCTTAACAAGTTTTCAATCTACGAAGATAACGCATCTATCTCAAAACAAACTCTTATTTATTTATATATGTATTATTGCATTGTTAAAAAAACTAAACACACACAATTTTGGTGTCTAAAATATGTTCAGTCTTTTATTATTTAGATTCAAATTTCAAATATTAAAAGTTTTTTGTTTTAAATATATAATGTAAAAAAAGACAAATTAATCTTACATCAATGTCATTCTATCACATACATCCACATGTTATTTGTCCATAGTACATATGAAATCCCATGAAAACGAAACTCTATGGTTAGGTATATCATGATCCACACAATTTTCCTTGTTACTACTCAAACAAACCATGCTGGGAGAAATAAGTTGGAAACAATTAGGGTAGGTCCACAATCCACATGGATCCATATGTTTATCGAGCATGTTCAATTTAACATATTGGTGTCACTTTTAGAGATGGTGTATCAATAACCCTTTATATAATAGAGATTAAAAATTTAACCACCCATAGGTTGAGGTGAATGATTTGGTTAGGCATCATCCATTCAGCCAACAACTTCATAGGAAAAGAAGAAGGGAACTGAAAGGCATGATCCCACAAGTTAGGCAAAACAAAGGAAACTTGTGTCGGGCAAGTCATGTAGGAAATTAATTCGGGCTAGTCATGTAGGAAATTAATTTGGGCGAATTCGTGTAAAAAACTCATTTTCCACCATTTTGCAAGTTGTCCTCATTGTCTCTTCTTGGTTGTCCTCATTGGCATTTATAAGTTGGGCCAATTTCTAAATTCCCTACCCGAGTTTCCAACTATGGTTAATGAGGATGAAAATGATATATTGGGGAGGCCAATTAGAAAAGAAGAGGTTCTAGAGCTCTTGAAATCTTTATCAACGGAAAAGAGTATAGGACTAGATGGATGGTCAATGGAGCTCTTTCTTCCTTTCTAGGATGTAATGAGAGAGGATATTTTTACAATGGTTGAGGAATCTCATCAACTATGATCGATCTTAGGATCAGTAAATGCTATGTTCTTAACACTTATCCTTAAGGTGTTGAAGCCTAATTCATTTTCATACTATCATCCTATTTCAATCTACAATATTGTTTATATATTGATTTACAAAATCATAGCTAACAAGATAAAACCTCCTGGCTCCTCTAGCTAGGTTCCCTCATTCGCATTTATAAATTGGCCTCATTGACTGATTTGGGCATCATAAATTAGGTCAACAACTCTAGAGGGAATGAAGAAGGGAACTGAAAGGAATGATCCGGCAGGAAACTCATGTTAATTGATTCGTGCATGAAATGTATTTGTGTGAAGTCATGCAAAAAACTTGTTTAGGTGAAGTTATGCAGAAAACTTGTCCAAGTGAAGTCATGCATAAAATTTGTGTCGGGTGACCATGCAAAGGCATTTGGGTCACGTCATGAAGATACGTCATGTGAAGGAGTTCAGGTTGGACCGTGCAGATAGGTCGTTTGAATGCATTGAAGTCAGTTCATGAAAAAATATCCATGTGAAGTAGTTAAGGTCGTGTCATGCGGGCAGAAACCAAGTTGTGCAGGTAGGGTCATGTAGAGTTAGGAAGGGCATGCCACAACATGGAAAGGTGTCTAGGTAGGGCAGACTAAATGAGCTCTTGGGTGAAGTGCTTGTAGAACATGTTAGAGCCTAGATAGATCTCAGGCTTAAGGGAGGCAATCTTAGGAAAACCACAAACCACAGTTAACCTGGTAGCTAGCCCTACCAAGTCAGGAGAGGGCTCTCTCCTTATCAGTCTAAATTAAGATATTGGCAACTAGGGCTTGAGATGACTGAAATGAATGTTGATTTTAGGCTAGGTATAGTATTTTAGTGTTTCTGGTTTGGTTTTAGGTTCTGGTTGTTAGATCAATTGGAGAAGGCAGATTGGGTCAAAGAAATCAACTCAGGGATACAATCATGTCCTGTGGGGCAAGGTAGACAAGGGTTTATGTACTAGAAATGGATTGAGATGGTAGAATAAGATAGCTGAGGAGTTGAGGAGGGCATAAAGAAACTATGAATCCTCTTCAAACAGTGGAAACATTGAAAACCAAATGCATTCCCAAGACAAAGCACTGTAAATTAGTGTATTTTGTCTATTCACCTTGATTCATTTAGTTTAGAAGAGAGAGAGAGATGTGAATACATATAAAACATTGGAAAAACTCATTGCAAAGAAGAAACAATACATAAACCCACTGTCACAAGAATCCCACAAAAAGGGGTGGTTTCAACCATATCTAAACTAAGAATAGGAATATAGGCACTGGAATTGTTTGCCTCTAAAACCAAGAAAACCAATTCATTACAGCTCAAAATCACTTGGAACTTGATGTATCTACCCTATGAAGTGATTTTCATCCATATTTACATCAAATTCATCATTTACCTTGCTTACAATTTACCAAGAAATGAGGAAAAGGTGATCTCCCAAGAAAACTAGGAAAAATATGGAAAATCAGCCAAAATTGGCAAAATCAATTTAATGTGAAGCGCCAAAATTTTAATGCAAAGTGCTTTTTATAGGCCAATTATGGAAGCCTTCTCTGAGTCCAAATAAAGTGTTGGATATATCATTGGAAATTGTGTCGATTCTACGTTCTGAAACAACTTGAATTTTTGAATTTGGAGTTTATTTACCCCTCCAAAAATTGATTCTCCCAAGACTGCTTCCTGTGCGGCAAAAACGTGACAGAGATGGCACTTTTTGGGGGTCTTTTTTTCCCTTTTGGAGACCAAGAACTTGTCCCAATTTCCTCTCCATTTCTGAGCTTTCATATTTTTTCATGCTGATTCCAAAAATGTAAACTTTTTTGCAAGAAAGTGTCTCCAACAAAAACGCAGCGCCACTGCCATTGGAAAAGCTTGTTTTTCACATTAAAAAATTCAAAAATGACAAAAATTTCTCCAAATTTCTTGAAATTTGGCATGATTGACCATTGTAATATGCTTTGATGGGCCAATGATGCTTCAGCCAAGATCTTGAGTTTATCATATTCTTTCTTGCTCCTCAAGGCTCTCCTTAACTTAACTTTTACCTTCTTTACCCTTGAATTACATATCTTGTTCCGGGTCAAATAGTGATAGGCAATAATGTGAAAGAAACACCGGCAAGGGTAACCTGACCCTTGTCTAGATGAGTAACAAACAACCTAGCCATCTCATCATGGAATTTTACCCTCTCCACCATTTCATAAAAATCATAGCAAGAGAGATGTCTAAAACATGATATGGAAAGTGGGCAAGCAAGCAACTCTATAAGACTGATAGGTTCATCTCAAATGATTTTTTCCCCTTTATGAGGTCTTCTACTACACATGTTTTTCCCTATAACTATCACTAAGGGCTTCTTCCACGCTTTCATAATCAGTGTCACTCTCCATGGGTTTTGGTGACTGTAGCTGCTAGTGAGGAATGAAGGAATGGGGTGGGACAAGATGAGTATGAAGAGATTTCAAAATATAAGGTAAGTGAGATGTATGGGGATGTGAATGCTTGAGGGAGTTAGGGTATAGAGTTGATAAGGGAGTGGGGGGTAGTGGGAAAGTAAGAATTGGGAATTAGGGTAAGTGGAAAGTGCATTAGGGCTAGGGTTCAATCTAGAAAGTAGGGTTTAGTGGAATAAGGGTTAATGACTGATGGATTGTGAAATTACTTGGTGAAATAGGTGTGAATGAAGGAGAAGAGCAGAAAATGACCTTTGGTGGCTTATGAAAGGTAGTTTTAACTTATTTAGGGTTTGTGAGAGAAATTTTCAATGCCAATAGGGCTTGCTATGAAATGATGCCAAACACACTCAAGAAATCGAGCACACTTCTTTCTTAACAAGGGGGGAGGGTAAAATTACTTGGAACAAGCATTAAATAGCTTTGAAGGTGTTTTAATAGCAATTTTGAGGTGTTCTCAACAGGTGCGCAACACCTGAACAAATTTGCACTGAAAATCTACCACAGGTGTGCAGCGCCAATTTAATGCATAGAACCTTTTTGCAGACCACTTTTGGAGGCCTTCCTTGTGTCCAAATTGGCCATGTGATAGCTCGTTGGAAATATTATCAAGTATAACTTCTATAGTATCTTGAATTTTCCAATTTTGAGTTCATTTTCCCTATAAATAGTCAAATCTCCCAAGACTGGTCAAAATGTGCAGAATGAGGCTGCCTAAATGCAGAGTGTTGTTGTAGTCAACTTTGGAAGGTCTCCCTCAACTCAAAATTGAGCTTAGGATAGCCCATCGGAAATATATTTGTGTCTAGTTATCATTTGACTCATCAAGCAAGTCATTTGGCCAACCAAGCTAGACGAAATCTTGATTTTCCCAAGGCCACTACAGAGGTATAGCAACCCTCTTGAGGCAACTTTATTTTTGACATTTCTCTAAAACGATGACACCTGTGTAAAAAGTGAGGGAGGTTTTTCTTCCTTGGTATATTGTAGACAAAAAAATATCTCACTTTTTCCAAAATAATTTTTCCTTGCTCAGAAACATCATTTGAGTAAAACCTATTCCGATGTGTGGAACAGAGGATTTGTAGAAATGAAGGGAAATGAAGGAATTAGGAGGCTTCTAAATTCTTGAGAAAATTTTGGGAAGTAGGGAGGGATGTTAGGAAGTAAGGGAAAGTGGAATTTGAAACAATGAGTGAGGGGAAGGGGTCCAAAAGGGAAAAACGCAGGCCTGGCCTAAGAAATTGTCAAATTGTAGCAAGAAACTAAGGTTTGTGGAAAAATGAGGAATTTGAGGGATATTAGTGAAGGGAAGTGTTTAATAAGGTACATTAAGAATAGGGAAGGTCTATGAACATCAAGATACAAGTTTTGTTGATGATTTGACCATATAAGAGAAATTACCTTCAAAACCCTAGGAGAGGGAAATGAGCCTTACCCAAGCACAACTGAAACACGAACAAGGTGGCACAAGGAACTATGGCTGTTTCCAATGGAGAATGAACCCACAACCTCTTTCCGAACAAAATCCACAAAATCACGCATTTCTGGCTCGTAATGGAATTACACAGGAAAACACTATCGGGCATAAAAACCCAGACTTCAAAGTCTATGAAATCTCCCCTATTAACCCTATCAGGTCCACCTTCCATTAGCATATCGCAATTGCATCATCGCATGGCCAAAACCCAACTACACAGGAATACACAGAAATCTCAAATTCCTAGATTTCAAAACTTATGGAATTGGGTCTATAAACCCATCGGGTCCGACCCTTATCGGCATATCTCTATCGAAATCAGATTAAATCAAGACCATTGATCTACTCCTTGATAAAATAGTCAATAACGCATATCGCTATCGCATATTGCTATCACAATGACCCTTTGTATCGGGGATCACTGATCTCCTGACCGTTGATTAAATCTGGACCATTGATATCTTATCATGATCCGATGAATGTCGTACGATCGCACATCAGCCCATCACTTTATCGTATATCACATTTGTAATGGCCCAAGGGTTCTTCCTTTGGCTATGGACTACGCTAACGCCGATCCGCTGATCTGATAATCGATAATCGCAATTTCGCATAGTCTAGGGTCCCGATATCACATACAATCTACCTCTGATTGTGATATGTTGGGGATCGCTGATCAGGGGTCCCTTCCCCCTTGGCCCTAAGTCGACCCTTTGAACCTTTTACGATGTGATTTCCAATATAAGGCCTTTTATGCCATTTTTAGAAGAAATGCCTCCTTGTTCAAAGGACAAATGTAGTCTTCCTTTTGCGATAAGTTCATCATTAGAAGTCCCTTTTAGTCCATTCAAATTGCATCAGATTCAAAATGAAAATATCTATGCAATGGGATTATTTCTAGGAGTAGTCTTTGACTTCCATTTTCCTCTATGAGGAGCACTTTAGACTTAGAAGTCTATCCAAGATCCATTTTGGATCACTCCTTCCCACTAAAAAATCTTTTGGTCTCCAAAAGTTTGATAAAATGATCTGAATAGTAAATGAGAGTACAACACCCTATTCTTTCAGCCTCTATACACTTCCCTTGCATAGTGCCTCTAAACCAAAGCCTTTGACCACTCTCTTTCATGGCTGTGTTGGTCCTACGGGAAAGAACTATTCTCCTCCTTGACTTCCTGCAGAACTCCTACTAGGAATATCATAGAAGGTAGTTTGAACTTCTCTACCTTGATCATTGACCCAAGGTGGCTAAAACAAATGTGAAGTTACATCTGTTTCACAAAATTTTCATTTGTACCTGTTTGACAAGTTGCCAACAATAACTGTTAACAACAACAGAAATACAAACATCAACTGGATGGCCTAATACTCATGCTTCAACAAAAGAAATAGATTTTCACATCTTGTGAACACCTCCATGTCGTACATCTACATACAAATGATGGACTAGATAACAAGCCCACAAAACATGGCTTTAAAACGAATGACCCTTCAAGTCAAGCATTTAAAAAGATCTCAAGTATTATTTTCAAAGAGATGAAACACTTCATCATTATCTCCATCTTGGAGACCAAATCAACTTTTCTCGGGTCAATATTAACATTACATGCATGCCAAAGCAATAAACCCTTCAAGTTAATTACACATACATGTTCAAATACAAGGAAATCATCAACATCCCTATGTTCATGCATATCATTCTCATGCATGCATTTCATCTTTCAACTTTCACTTAAGGACATTGTACTTTCAAAGTTGAAATGAAATATAATGTTGCAGCAACAAAGTGAGTCTCCTACTCAACTTTTCCATTCACCTTCTTGGTAAAATCCTGAAATTTGCATTCCATTAACAAAGAAATGCAAATAGATGCATCAAATCAAAAGACATGCAATCTTTAATTAGATAGGAACTCTAACCATTTCTTACCAATCCATTTTGAAGGTGCTACCTTTGTCTGCACATCAGCATCAACATGTGAATCATCCTGAAACACATCATTCATGGAAACTTCCTTTCCATTCCTGCCATTTTCTCTTTCCACCTTCTTCAAGTTTTGTGGAAGCATTGTTGGATTCAAAGTCCAACACTTTTCAGCAATGTGTCCTTGCTTATGGTAGTAAGTGCAACACATGTGCATCCTCTTGACAGCATGATTTTCCTTGTCCAATGGACCTTTGTCTTCTTTCTTCCTTTCCTTCAAAAGTTACTTGTATGTGGCCATTCTCTTCCAACATCTAGAAACATTATGGTTATCCAGACCACAAAAGGAACATGAAATTATTTTCCCATGCTTAGATGGAAATTTATCATGCTTTGCATAATCAAAAGGAATATGATTAGAACCAGATTTATACCTTCCTTTTTCACCTTTATTGCCTTCATGATAAGGTGAATTCAATGAAGAAGTAGCTCCCTTTGGAACACCATCAATCTCTTCAAGACTTTCATATTTTCCACAACTCTCGGGTTCAAATATATGTTTATGAACACTTGCATCTTGCAAATGATGTTTCAAACTATTGCATTCCCCATGAATATGATCTTTACACTCTTGAGGTATAAGACCTGAAATAAAACTCCTTGTTGCAAGTGTTTCAATGGCCTTCATGGTAGCTTTGGAACTTTATCCATAAGATTTTCCATAGCCAAGACCCAAATACTTAGCCCTTTCTTCAACCATTATTGTCTCCACAATACCCTGTGCATGTTTACCAAAGCCTTTTCCTTCATAGCCCATCTTGGACATTAACTTGGAACCTATTCCTTTGGTATGTTTTTCAAAAGAACCAATATAAGCATTATTAGAAGAATTTGAAGAAAAAAAGGAATTATTTACCTCTTATTCACGCCGATACTTGACTAAGGCTTCTTTGGCAAGAAAGAGTTTCATCTCCAAGTCATGCATCCTTTTCAGGTTCATATTTGCAATATGAAGTTGTCCTTCCACTTCCTGCAATTTGTCAGAAAGCAACTGCTTCTCTTCCTCCATGGAATTCAACTGCTCTCTAAGTATGCTTCTCTTCCTTCCATCCTCATACATTTCTTTCACCATATCCATCATGATGAAAAAGTCTTGCTTCTTGTCTTCATTGAAAAATCATGTCAAGAAAGAAGAATTTGAGGACTCACTTGTAGAAGTTTTCACTATCAGAATGAACAAAAGAACTTCAAACAAGATTAATAGAGATATTTATTCAAGCAACCTTTTGCAACAAACCTCTTATTCTTTAAGGATTGCTTTGAGGTCCTTTGGGATGAGAATAATTCCTTCTTCCCTTCTTCCTATTTTTCCAATCCTGGACTGAGTTATCAATAGCTTCCCTTCACCTCTGCAAACTCAAATAATAGTCAGTATGCAAACAAGTATAAAATCAACCTCTGACTGTTTAAACACGTTTCATACAAGCAATATTTGCTCTGTCAATCAAGCATTGTGATCTGATACCACTTTCTCTGGTATAACCAAATTTGATATCACCTTCCTAAAGGTGGGGTTAATCAATCTCATGCTCTGATACCACCTGATCTGAAAATGGGGCACTAAAGGATTCTTGTCAGCTTACAAGATCCTCTCCAACTTCCAAAGCTTATATATTCCCAAGACTTTATGATTAACCAATGGAAGAATTAAAAAGTTCTTGAAAATAGGTGTATGCTTGTGTTGCCTTTTGGAATGTTCAAGTGCTTATGTTCATTTGCTTAAACCGATATGAGAAACATATAACAGTAAATAAAGTAGCAAATACAATGCAGCAATAAGCAATCACACATGACAACAATTTAATATGGTGTTCACCCTGATATCTTGGGCTACGTCTCCTTGAGATCTACTCAACTCAACTAGGTTCTATGGGATTATGGTTTAAATTCTTTTACAAGCTCCACACTCAACTCCATTATTTTACACAGAACCTATGGGTTTAGAAATACCATCTCATCCCACTGGATATCCTCACTTTGAAGACAGATCTAGACTTCTCTTGACTCAACTCCTTCAATCAGCGCTTTGAGCGATCTTTCTCTAGCTTGCACCAACTCCCTCATAATTCTTTCAACTGTTTCTGGAATGCCTTCTCCTGTCATCAGCACACTCTGGACACCAGCAACAACTTGATCATTTGATCTCTTGCTGTTTTGCAGCTTCGTTATGGCATCATGGTTATTTGAAGCCTGCTTTGAGCTCTATTTCTCTGAGGCTCTACCTCCAACCTCTGGTGGCTATGCCTTTGTCAAGCACTCTAGCTCTATAGCTCTAGTGCTCTGGCTCTAGCTCTAGCTCTTGGCTCTAGCTCTCACGATATTCTCTTAGCCTCTATGTGCCTCTATAGTTCACTTGACCTCCAAGTGACGCTAAGAAACCTTCCGGCAACCTTCAACAACTCTTTGTACTCTCTCAATCATGCTCTTCTAGCTTTTGTGAGGCAGCCTTTCAACTCTGTGGCTTCCACAGCCATTCCTCTGTCCCTTCAATCATGGGGAATCATTCTTTTTCCTGGATTTGCCTCTTCACACTTCAAAATGCATCCCTATTATAAAAAATCCTGCCTACAACGTGGCACAAGGAATGATGGCTATTTCCAATGGAAAATGAACTGGGGGCCTCTTTTCGAATGAAATCCACAAAATCACGCATTTCTGGCTCGTAACGGAATTACACAAGAAAACACTATTGGGAACAAAAACCCAGACTTTGAAGTCTATGAAATATCCCTTATAAACCCTATCAAGTCTACCTTACATTGGTATATCGCAATCACATCATCGCATGGCCAAAACCCAACTACATGAGAATACACAGAAATCCCGAATTCCCAGATTTCAAAACTTATGGAATCGGGACTATAAACCCATCACGTCCGCCTCTTATTGGCATATCACTATCGCAATTACATTGGCCCTAGCATCATGGATCGTCGGTCATCGATCGCTAATTAAATATAGACCGTTGATCTACTCCTTGATCAGATGGTTGATATCGCATATCGTTGTCGCAATATCCCTTTGTATCGGGGATCATCAATCTCCTGACCGCTGATTAAATATAGACTGTTGATCTCTTTTCCCGATCCGATAGCTATCATGTGATTGCACATCCTCCCATCACTTTATCACATATCGCATTTGTAATGGCCCGAGGGTTCTTCCTTTGGCTATGGACTACACCGACACCAATCCACCAATTCGATAATCTGCGATCGCAATGTCACATTGTCTAGGGTCACGATATCGCATACAGCCTGCCTCCAATTGCGATATTTCGGGGCTAGCTGATCGGGGGTCCTTTCCACCTTGGCCTTAAGTCCTCCCTTTGAACCTTTTGCAATGTGATTTCCCATATAAGGCCTTTTATGCCATTTTTAGAAGAAATGCCTCCTTGTTCAAAGGACAAAGGCAATCTTCCTTTTGCGATAACTTCATCATCTGAAGACCATTTTAGTCCATTCAAATTGCATCAAATTTAGAATGAAAAGATATATGCAATGGGAATGTTTCTAAGAGTAGCCCTTGACTTTCATTTTCTTCTATGAGGAACACTTTAGACTTAGAATTCTATCCGAGATCCATTTTGGATCATGAGGGATCTAAGTGGTGAAGATATTTGGCAATAAATAATGAAAGTAGAATACTTCAAATATAATAAGATGATAAGTTTGATCAGTAAAAGGATTTTTGAAAAAAAAGTGGCATCACTTACATGGAGAATTATGACAAAGGAAAAACATTGGCTTCTAGGTAATTTGATATGGGAGGTTGGATTCAAAACGAGGATGGAGATTGGGTTGGCTCCAATTAAAGGATTCACTTGTAACCATACTCTATTAGTATATTTGCTCAGTCATTGACATAACAATTGATTAGTCTTCTTGAATCATATTTCTGTAACGCGTGGTCCAAATTTGGATTCAATTACTTGGTTAGATGCCAAGAAGATTGGACTTTCGGGCCGTCTAGTTCAAGAATTAGATGAGCACACACTATAGTTGCATCTTGCAAGAGTTTTTCTGTCAATGAGGGAGGATTGGATGTTATGGGACATATGCTCTAGGAAAGGCCAATTATAGGTCAAAGAAGTTTATTCATTCATTACTTAGGGAGAAAGCCAAGGCCCTAATGCATTATGATTCCGGAAATATTGGAAATGGTAAATCCCTCAAAAATTGAAGTGTTTTGCTTGGTTGGTTGTTCATAAAAAGATTATAGCTTGGGGTAATATGATAAAAAGAGGATATAAAGGTCCAAGAAGATTTGGTGTATGTGGTACTAGCAACAAATATGTGAGACATCTCTTTATCGCATGTCCATATTCAGTCTTAGTATGGACAGGGGTCTTTCAAATTATTAGTTTAAGAGCCAACTGGGATTGGTCCTCCATTAGGGACTGTCTAAAACAGAGGTTCATGGAGTATAAATAATATGAATCTCTGCCCTTCTATATCATGTGGGACATATGGAGAACTAGGAATGAAAACATTTTTTATTGTGATGTGCCATTTGAGAGGTACTTGGCTGAAGATCTTGACTTATTTTTGGGAAATAGGCTCCGCCAAGTATAATTTATCTAGTCAATGTTCTTAGATGAAGGATGTTTGGTCTAAATATCCAATAGGTTTTTTTGACGGGCTTTCATCGTTTAAGGCATGTGAGAGTGGGGTGGTCATAGCTTTGAAGCCTGAAGAGTTCTTCCATTTTAACAAGTGTAGTGGAGTGGGAACTAAAAAAAGAGGGGAGCTATTAGCACTATGGGGAGTTCTATTTTGTGCTAAATGGATTACTATTGATGACATTTACATCTTTGGAAACTCCAAAGTGACCATTTAATAGGTTAAAATGAGATCGACATTGGAGTTTTGAGTGTTGACAAATTGAATGAAGATGATTAAAATGTTCATTGAAAGTTGGATGAAGATGATTAGAATGTTGATTAAGGCTTTCAAGAATTTATACTTCAAGAAAAATCATGTGGCTAACATATTTTCAAGAGAGGGACACAACATTGATCTAGGCATGATCAAATTTTCTATTTCTGAAAATGGATTCTTTATATGTTCGCGGTCCATTAAAATATGAAGGATAGGATAGTTTACCTATATCAATGTTATTTTTATTATTTTGATAAATTATCAATGATCTGAGAATGTTATCTTTTATATTTTGATGAAGTATCAATGGGCTAAGAAAAAGTTTTTGTTTGATTAAGTATATTTTATATAGAAGATAAATGAAGGCAAGAGAGTATTGATACGTGATAATGACTTGTAGTGGTAATGGAAAAAGAGACAAGAAATCCAAGAAAATGTAACTTCTTATAAGTAAGTATGTTTTTTCTTTAAAAAAAAAGATAGGGTTTTGAGAGGACCAAAATTATAGAGAGGGTAACTTATTTCCCAGTGTAATGCATCCAGGAAATTTTTGGGTGCACTTTCATTTACCATTTGATCAAGTCTATAAAATTTGAGGGATTTCATTCTATGCCACAGTTTTCTCTACATTGTGTCTTATCGCGCTTCTGTTTTTGTTTATTTGTGTTTGAAGTAAAATAAATCCACCCTTTAATATTTTAATTATGATGAGCTTGTGGGATTCGAAACCTTGATGTATTTTTGCATATGTTTAGGTATTTTTGTGAAGCTAAACAATTTGTGTTTTCCCATTTCGATCAAACTATTCACTGCAAATTGTAGAATAGTTGACCGAGAATCATATTGTTGAGTTCAAGGAGGATTTCGGCCTCTTTGAAAAATATGGAGATGATAAGAAATATTTCTCAGTGCTCATGCACACCAATATTTGGAACTTGAATTATTTGGTTTATGAAAGTGTCATCTTCGTTGTATTTCTCTCTGTGGGTTTATTTTTCCAATCAGGTTTTCATATTCTATAATAGGTTTAAATATTTCCCCTCTCTTTAATATGTTTTTGCCATATTTTGTTTAAAGTTGGGGCTTGTTTCCTTGAGTAGATATGCCCTTGCTATGTTGTTATAGAAATATTTGAGCATTGCAACCCCAATCATATATGTCCATAAACCAAGGGCTTCTGAGTCCCTAAAAGTGTCGTTTCATACCCTAAAGGAACAAGGTCAGCTGATTACATCATCTCCCAGAAGTTCTCCACAGAAAACTGCTCAGAACTGGTCAAAAATGGACCATACAGACTGCTCAGTGCAAAGGGTGCGATGCATCTCACCTGCCACATGCAGAAAGTGTGATGCATACTGAAAATCCCTTCTATAGGGTGCGATGGGCGAGAGTAAACAAATGGCAGAGACAGTTTGCAAGGTGGATGATCATGGAATCTTCCAGAAACTTCTCCTGTGACACTTGCCTCTCTGAATTCCCTTAGGGATGAGTAAGAGATCGCGAATCTCCAAGTGGAATCAAGAAATATCAGAGAGAAGAGACTAATCAAAATCCTAGAAGCTGACTCACCCCCCTGCAATCATCTATATATGGATCCCTCATCCCAGAGATCTAGAGGTTGGAATCTTATATCCTGTAAGGAAGTGTTGTTGGTTTCCTGGTGGAACATCATAGTGTTGGGTGATCTAAGCTTTTCATGAGGTGAAGAAGGGCTTTCATGTTAGGAGGATGATGCTGGGTCAGATCAATGGGTTGTAATCCTCTCCTCTAATCTTTATATCAATAAATTTATTCAAGTTTTCCTCCACATTCTTCTATGTATGATGATACATGCATTTGTGTGGTAAATATATATCTGGTCCTATATTGTTTATGATTGTATATCTCTGCACTTTGAAGGTATTATGATGCTTTGAATTTACAGGTACTATTTGAAGCAGAGTAATCAAGGAAAGAGCAACAAAGATCCATCAGAGGGGAGAAGGAACAAGCAAGGAACCAAGCGAAAGATTGAGGTTGGTTTTCTTTTCTCCTCTCCTATCTACTTCTCATAAAGGATAATGAAAGTAACTTTAATCTGTTTGTTTCTAAGATAGCTACCCATCTTAGAGGGACTAGTAGCTTTGCATAGACACTATATTTCCTGATAACAAAATGGCGACTCCGCTGGGGAGCGAATAGCTTGTTTTCTTATCTATATTTGTTTGCTTTATAAACTACAGACAAAGCCTGAAATTAAGCCAGCTAGCCTTCAAACTGCATTTGCTATGTAAGTGAAAAGTAGATCAATTCTACTTCAGTCCATCTCTGGGTTTTGTTTATAAATTGAAAAATTGATTTGCAAACATCCGAATTTCCCTAATGGTGGCTCAAGTAACCTCATTAGATCAGCCACTATGATTTTCATTTATTGACTATCATTAGCTCAGCCTAAATCCCTAAACTGAGCTACAAACTGTGACCAAGAACCAAGTTGAAGTCTCGTCCTTGGACCATCACACCTTCTCCTCTTGGGAATCTAGATGCATTGCACCTCCCGGGTGCAATAGGTGGGATTCATCGCTCTTTCCCTATGTTACAGGTGCGATGATCACATAAGACTTCTTCTGCTTCTAGATTTTGGTTTTTTGTTCACTCTCTTAAGCTTTATTTAGGAGTTTTGATGTCTGTGATCAGTATACTACTGTGGAAACTCCCTTCCTTTGCATGATTCAACCTCCATTGTACAAAGAACTATAAATGTTTTTATGTATTGTTCACCATTTACGGTCCTCCTTTACAAAGAAGTAGCATAATCACATTGTTGTCTTTTGATTTGGAAGTGTTGAAAGTGTTGTTTTCAGTCAAAGAAAAGAATCCTATTGTTCTTGACGGTCGATTACACTGTTACTCTTGTATTTGATTTGAATTGTTAGTTTTTCAAGTGTCGAAAGAAGTTTTCAATTGAAAATCGCAAAGTTTCGTCATTATCTTCCTTTCGTATTTTGAAGAGAAAATTGTTAATATTGTCACTTGAAATGATTCAGATTTGTCCTTAGCATTCTTTTTGTCATTCACACATTAAGAAAGTGAAAACAAATACATGCACGTGCATTTGCATTTAGACTGCTTGTTGATTTTGATTTATGACAGTGCATCTAGTGTGTGCTCTCTGCTCTATGTTGAAAGAATACTACTTCTCTTTCCTTAGTAGCTAGGATTTTCATTGCAAAAAGAAGATTGAATGATTGTTGATCATCTTAGATGTCATTTTAGGAATTGTATAACTACATCACATGGTGAACCTGAAAGGTGAACTTCTTAAGAATGATCAACTGTAAAATAAATTCAATGAACATAAAAACGCTTTGGAACCTAATGCACAACATTTAGAAGTCTAGGCTAGAGACATATTCTGGCATCGTAAAACCTGGTAACTATCACTTCCATTGTAGGTTGGGTGATTCCTCCTTTTTGAGACGACAAGTGCCAGTACGGACTTGTGCTCCCATGTATTGTCGAGTATATATTGGGAGACCACAATAGGCTATATCCTTTATCCTTAGGAAGCCGTGTCTGCCGCCCTATCTATCGCAATGCATTGAACACAACATTTGGGAAGATTGACTACCGTACTATAAAAAGTATTATGTAGTTTTGCTATTGGTTTGGTAATCCCTCTGTATAGATTTCTAGAGTAGTCTCTTTCATTCATTTTCAAGATCCTTAAAGGAAAAGGTCCATCTGAGCACTTGTCACTTCAAGCTCATTAAAAATCGAAGGCGACTAGAGTCATCTTTAGCTTTTTCTCGACTCTTAAAAATTGAAAAAGAAAGTTGTGTCAAAGAGTCATAAAATTTATTTTAATCGGAATAACGTGACTGTTCCTTCATTGGTCTTAGGTTGAGGAAAATGGAGTCCACCAACCAAGGATTTCCCCTTGGAGGAAATCCTAGTCCTTTCTCCTCTTGGGGAGATGTTGGTGCACCTCATATGGCCACATTGTCCCTCCTAGGACTGATAATCGACTTGCCAATATGTCTCTTCTCAACCTATGTCGTTCAAACCACCGCGATTCCTGAGCAATCAAGTCAGTAACTAGATGATACTAGAGTTACCCCCCAACCTTTTGATTCACTTGTTTCTCCCTCCCCTCCTTCCTCTTCGCTTGGTGAAGTTGGTAAAGCAAAAAACCAAGTAACTGAGAAGAAGAAGAAAGGGAAGGAGAAGGAGAAGAAAAAGAAGGAACCAAAGGCAAAAAAGGGCAACCGTGCATCATCTAGCAAAAATCCAAACACTGCACCGTCTAAGCCCAAATCTCCATGTGTCATTTGTAAAGGGGACCAATATCATCAAGATTGTCCTTGCATCCCTTAGATCTTAAGGGATTGGTCTCCTTGTTTACACAATCCGATGTCATCAACCTCTGACCATCATGTTGAGAGTACACCGTCAACTAGTGAGAACGAAGTCTCTAGATAGAAAGGAAAATTTAAATTTCCTTGCAAACTGTGTGAAGGTGATCATGTCGTCCACCGTTGTCCCTTCCTAGATGAAGCTAAAAGAGTCTTGGATAATCATCCTGCTTCACCGTTGCGACTTCCTCCTGGGTACAAGAAACTCTTGCTGAGTCCATCGCTAGTTGAAAATCTGACTGATATGCCTTTGTGGTCGGTCGAAGCATCTATCCTTGAAGATAAACCCTCTGAATCCACACTAGACAAAAGTCAAAAGGTCGAGGCGGCAGTCGACTCCGTCTTGTCTTCGAAAGGTCCATATTTAGATGATACAGTCACCGAAGAGAATGAGAATGACACCGTTCAGATTCTTTTCATAAGCACAGACTCCAATGAACATGGGGGAAATTTACCCATTCCTTTACCACAGGGAGGAAGTTTGTCAGAGTCATATCCGGCCATTTATTTGGTCCCACCTCTAAGAAACCTAGTCATTTCCTTTGATTAGAATCTACTAGGAAGACACCGTCTACCGTCTAATGTACCATTTCGAATCATTGTACAAGCTTAAAGAATGGTCATGGTCGGTACCATCATAGATGAAGGGGCTTCTGTGAGTATCCTTTCCTCAACTTCTTGGAAAGCACTTGGTTTGCCATCGCTTCTACCTGAGATACGAAATCTAACAAGCTTTGACAAAGGAACCAGTTGACCGTTAGGGATCCTTCCAAGTTTACCTATAACTTTGAGAGGGAAAACCACATATCTGAATGTAATGGTAGTCTAAGGACCTTTATATTATAATATGCTCCTTGGGTGTGACTATATTTATAGCATGGGAGCCATTTTTTCCTCACTCTTTCGAGTAATGTGTTTTCCACATGAAGGCTGAATGGTCCAGCTCATAGACCAGCTTTCATTCCCCATCTCACACATAGCTAATAGTCAAATGCCATCCCTAATTGGTCTTTTCAAGCAAGGAATGTCTCATCAATCTCCAGTTCGTCCACCTGAAGAGCTCGAGTAATGTTGTGGCCTTGACTGAAACCCAGGGGGCATGCACCCTAGTCTACTTCGGCAGGGAAACTTTGGGTATAGGGTAGGTTTCCGCGAAGGATATATGACTAGTCAGACACCCGTCCATTTAGGAAAATGGGATTAGACTGGAATAAGATTCCCTTGCCAAGGTTAGGTGGTTGGAGCTAGAATCACCTTTGTCCAAATGGACTAAGCCGGGAAGTGTTTTTGTCTACTACGCGGATGGAAACTATCTTGCAAATGCGAGAACTTCCATGTGGTAGCCTAGAAACTCTATTTCATTATACCTGGGGGCATGCAAACCTTTTTGTATGCAAGTGAAGAGCAACCATTCATTTTCTTAGTTTGTAGGTTCTCAACCCTTTAAACTCGTAGGATTTGTCGTTCCTAGATTACATAAAGAAAGGATACAGAGCAAAGCTTCGAGTGGTGCAAGCTCCACAAAAATGGAACCTATCAATGAGACATCCTTATTATACGACTGGCATGAGCAGTTTTTATGCAAAGTTCAAGCTCGTTAAAAATTATACCTAAGAAATGAGCAAATGTTCCCCCAAAGTTTAAGCTCATTAAAAAATGAACCAACCTCTGGTAAATAACCATTGTGAGTGGATTATCATTAGCTTTTGAGCCTTGGTCGTGTTCTTACCATCACCTCCACTCTGTTTTAGCTGATCATACGCCTCCATTTGATTGTTTACCCCTTTTAAGAAATAGTTGCGATGAGTGATTCTGTTAGCCATTCTTATGACACTGCCGTGATTGGAAAATTCCAAACCTTACCTGGAATCAGCTGCTACCCGAAAATATCACTTGTTCCTCAAAACTGAGTCTGCTTTAAGCTCTTTTCATATGACTCGTAAAATATGAAAATATTGCTGAGAAATTGGCCTCTCTAGCTCATTAAAGCTATTGGAAGTGCTATCCCTCCTCTAGATTTTAATCTTTTTGGACCCGAGGGATTATTACAAAAAACAATAGAGCGCTTGTCTTGTTCGGCTCCTTAAAATTATCGAAAATTCATCCATTTCGTATTATTTTTTTGGACTTAAGGGATTATATGACGAAAAAGGATTACTGGAGTTTCCTTTTTGTCCCTTTTCAGACTCTCTAAAGTTGAAAAAGGACCGAGTTTTTTTTGTCGTTAAACTCGTTAAAACCAATAGTGACAAACTTGTCCATAGAGACAAGAACGAGTTTCATTGTCACTAGGCTCGTTAAAACATAGCAACGGGTTTTCCCGAAGGGAAAATTATAAAACAAGCATATGTTATCCTCCTCAAGCTTGATAAAAATAAAGAGGTACTGGTCAACAATGACTGGGGAAATTTGGGAAGAAAACTTGAAGAAACTTTATTGGTAGCAAGTCGCTCTTGAACATGACACTTTCACTCCATCACCATGATTGAGTCGGGTTGGGTTATTCCATTCACCAGTCATACTACCATTGGTTTGTCGTACCATCCATATTTGGGGTTAATGGTACCAATCCATTTCAGTGTCACCAATACGTTCAAGAGATGTCAATCAGTGAATTCACCAACCCAGCTTGTGTCTCATTCGCTGCAATACCTTCACCCTTCGTTCTTTACCCTGAACCCTGTATCATCAAATCATTTTCACCTCCACAAAATCATTTGCTCTATTATGTGTCATAGATGTGGGATTCATTAAGGCCCTCATATGATGGGTTACTTCTTGTCGATGATAGCTCATTATCCAAGAGGCCAACCTAGGAACAACCCTTTCAGTACTTTGAAGCTTGCATGCCTCAATGGCAAGTTTCTCACTTCCAACGACAGGTTTACATCAATGGCCTTCGACCGAAAGATTTGCGTGGTGTTTGACGCCAAGTCCCATTTTCACACCATGCAAATTGTACTGTAGTACCTTAAGGGTCATCATCATTATCAGTGATTCCTCTCGCGCTTGTTAATATCTTACATCATTGGCTAGTAATCAGGTGATGTCTTTCCATGTTCGACTCCAGAACATTTTTCACATGGATTGACTTGTACTTTGGGTGAAGATTGGACAAGTTTGAAGACCCCAGATCTAGTTTCATCCATCTGGGTTGCGATATATTCAGGAAAATAAAGACATCAAATGTACATCATTGCTGCACAGATGATCATCTGAATCAAAGGATGGTGACTCTAAGAATCATCAATCTACCACACAGACGGTTGTCTGTCCTATGTACATGAAAATTAATTTATTAAGCTAAGCATGGGAATGCCCGCCTCAGCTAGATCATGAAAATATTATGAAGATAATGTATTGTATTGTATCTTATTACAGGTCACCTTCCAGTTCGAAAATTCTCAAATCCTCATGATAAAGCATTTCACCCGGCATCAAAAGATTTTTGACCTCATGCTTTAGGGGGAAACTGTTATAGACATATTTGGGCACTGAAACCCCAATCATATATGTCCATAAAGAAAGGGATTAGGAGTCCCTAAAAGTGTTGTTTCATACCCTAAAGGAACAACGTCAGCTGATTACATCATCTCCCAAAAGTTCTCCACACAAAACTACTCAAAATTGGTCAAAACTAGACCATACAGACTGCTCAGTGCAATGGGTGCGATGCATCTCACCTTCCACATGCAAAAAGTGTGATGCATACTAAAAATCCCTTCTGTAAGGTGCGTTGGGGAGAGTAGACAAATGGTAGAAACAATTTGCAAGGTGGATGATCATGGAATCTTCCAGAAACTTCTCCTGTGACACTTGCCTCTCTGAATTTTCTTAGGGATGAGTAAGAGATCATGAATCTCGAAGTGGAATCAAGAACCATCAGAGAGAGAACACTAATCAAAATCCCAGAAGCTGACTCACCCCCATGCAATCATCTATATATGGATCCCTCATCCCAGAGATCCAAAGGCTGGAATCTTGTATCTTGTAAGGAAGTGTTGTTGGTTTCCTAGTGGAACATCATAGTGTTGGGTGATCTAAGATTTTCATGAGGTGAAGAAGGGATTTCATGCTGGGAAGATGATGCTGAGTCAGATCAATGGGTTGTTATCCTCTCTTCTAATCTTTATATCAATAAAGCTATTCATGTTTTCCTCCACATTCTTGTATGTCTGATGATATATGCATTTGTGTGGTCAATATATATCTGGTCCTATATTGTTTATGATTGTAGATCTCTGCACTTTGAATGTATTATGCTACTTTGACTTTATAGGTACTCTTTGAAGCAGAGTAATCAAGGAAAGAGCAGCAAAGATCCGTCAGAGGAGAGAAGGAACAAGCAAGGAACCAAGCGAGGTTAATATTCTTTACTCCTCTCCTATCTACTTCTCGTAAAGGAAAATAGAAGTAACTTTAATTTGTTTGTTTCTAAGATAGCTACGTGTCTTAGTGGGACTAGCAGCTCTGCATAAACACTATATTTCCCGATAACATATGTGATATGCTTGTGCATGATTTTTTTTGTGATTTTTAAAGAAAAGGTTTGTATTATCGTCTCCTTCGAACTATAGTCTCCCATTTCACTGCATATATCTGCAACATGGTGTTATCCAAATCCTCTTCCAAAAAAGTGTGGACCTTTTCAATCTGCTTGCGAGAATTCTTCAACTCCCTCTACTTGCGAGCAATCAAATAACCCCATCCCTGCGTTAATTTCACTATCCTACAGAGGGCCACATCTCACCAAATCATCCACCCTGAGACTCTTTGAGGCTGAGGGGAGAGATTCTTTATCTGATGAACTAAAGCTCTAAAATCTAGAGACTACATATGAAAAACATTCAATATGAAGAGGAACAAAGGATTTGAATCATCGTAGTGCCCAATATAAATGGTCATCTGAATGAGCAGGTGATCAAAACCATTCATATCCATCAACACATCAATTTAGTGGAGCTTACCAGGACACCACACCATCCCGAGGTTCATAAAAATGATTGAACTATGCCTTCATCCTGTCTTTACCCTTCCAAAAGTTACACAACATCAACAATCCTCCATAGTTTGAATCCTTTTGCCTCCAATTAGGATCAAACAACTGTTAGGCAACCTTATATCGAGACCATGGCTACTTCTTCATACCAAAGATAACACTGCTAGAACCACGCTTTACTATTTTTTATTCATTTTTTTGTAAAAGAGCTTGTTACTAACCCGTTGGAGTAATTCATTGAGCTTTGGTTTTCCTTTTTATGACATTTTGTGCATCGAAACAAAGTTTTGATTAGATCCATACTATGTAAAGGGAATTGAACAAGTACAGGGTATATAGGGTTATTTTTCTATATTCATCATTAATGCTGACGTGTTCCTGCAGGGCCATTTCCCACTACTTTCTTAATAAAGAGAAATTTTGTTTGAGAACAGTTATTTGTTTTGAGAGTTGGTAGGATTCAATCTAGGAGCCTGAATACACCTGGAAGTCTAGTTTACTACTGATCTACGTATCCCTTGTATGGTAGGTAACCTCTACTAGTTTGTTGACAATGTGTGGATTGCTAGCTCTTACAACCCAACTTCAATTCTAGATTACTATCTCTGACAACCCAACTTCAATTCATATGTTGGTTCAGGCCTCTAACCACTAACATTTGGTTATGACAATGTTGGCAATTTGATAGGCTAAGATTGAACCCAAGACTTGCCTCTCTCTGGCAGGCTATTCTACCTAGTTTCATCAAACTTTTATGAATCTATGCCCTCTTAGGTTAACTCCTTTTGAGTAAACTAAGCTTATCCAGCTCCTCGAAGTCTTATACAACCTTGAGTCATACTTGTAATTTTGATTTGTAAGTATGACTCATAGTTACAAGTGAAATGGCATTTGAGAAAGATTGAATAGCTGTCTTGCGAGTCTGACTTAGTTATATGCCTATGAAAATTCCCGTAAAAATGAAAAAATACCCATTTAGCATGATTTTTTGACATTATTTTAAGTATACAATCAACAAGGTTGTCAATTGTCCAGAATCAATGTCATTTTGTAATATGCAATACAATTTATAGATTTTGAAATGAGCCATTATTGGAAAATTGCATTATATGGACATCGCAAACACTCTTATTATTCCAAGGGGGTAAAATATGTATACATCTGTACACTTTCTAGAATTTAGCAATCAAATTGTTGTGCAGTAGTAGGTTTCTTGTTGCACAAAGAAGGGGTCACATAGACCGATTTTGTGTTTGCCTTGGACATTACTTTAAAATTAGGCTATTATTATTATAATATTTTTCCTAATTTTTGATTTCTTTAAAAAAATTCTAAGAGCTCTCAAGTTTTTTCGACTCTAGTGGCTTCGGTTTTATCATCAAGCTTTCCACCACCATTGAA
Source organism: Pinus taeda (assembly GCA_000404065.3). Classification (NCBI taxonomy): domain Eukaryota; kingdom Viridiplantae; phylum Streptophyta; class Pinopsida; order Pinales; family Pinaceae; genus Pinus; species Pinus taeda. Next base: position 38,173 of record APFE030918198.1, read on the forward strand.
TGATCGACATAGCTTCATTGGTTCTATTACAAGGTGTGAATTAGTACCTTGAACATCTTTGGAATCATGCTGATATGTTAGGTCCCTATACTACTAGTGTAACCCCTTATTGTTATTATTACAACCCCCTTATTATATTTTGTGTCCATGTAGTCCCAATATTGTCATTATTGTGCCCTATAGAAGCCCACTATTGTTATTATTGTGCCCTTACATTATTATTTTTATGTCGGCTCTGATTATATCATGACCCATTAGACTCCTATATATATAAAGGAGGTATTGTCATTTGTATCATCTAATAATTGTTCATTTGTGTAATGTAAAGGAGGTTGCCCCCTAAAAGAGGCTTATTTCTAAAGCGTTGATCAATATTTTCTATTTTTTTGTGAGTTGGTTTCATAACATTTGGTATCAGAGCTCTGGATTCTAGGGTTTCACTGCTCCAAACAGGTCATCATGGAATTTTTGTTATAATATTTGTTCTACTAAGGTTCCGATTCTAAAATTAAAACCAATTTGAACCAAAATCTTGGTGCAGCTTGGGTCCAAATTTTAGATATTTTCTTGCTATAGTTTAGAAGGTATAATCTAAGAGATTTAGGATTTTTGCAGGCTCCTAAATTACATCCTAAACAGGTGACCTTGGGAAAATCGTCATAAATTTCTCTCTAAGCATCAAATAGAAATTTCGTAACAAGTTACAAAAAGAGGATGGACTGTAGTTTTTTGTGTATCGGTTTCAGGTCCTAAGGTTGAAATAATGAGACGTGGAACTTCGTACAAGTTTTCTCTACCGAGCCAGTCTATAATCGGGTCATCGTGGGAGATTTGACATAACTCTTCCTTACTGAATCCAATCTTGATCAAAATTTAGATGTTAGAAAGAGGACTTAAAGGGTTAATACACGACAAAATTTTAGAACTTGGAGAAATAAACTTACAAAGCTAGAATCATTTCAAGATCGAGATTCTAAAATCAAGAAAAAGCCAAATGAGGAAGTTTGATGGCAAGTGTTCAGTAAATTGGATACTACAGATGGAGAAATATTTTGATCTACATGTTGTACCACTATTACAAAAGGTACGTATTGCATCTAATTATTTAGAACCAGATCAATTTTTATGGTATAAAGGGATTTGTTCTCGTAAAGCACTTGTTATGTGGTTAATGTTCATGGAGGAAATGATAGCACATTATGAGGATACAAAGAGAAACACATTCTTTATCCTATTGATAAATCTCAAACAAAGTGTTTAATGGCAGAGAAAATTGAGGACTTTCAAAAATTGAATATAAGGGAAAATGATATTCCAGAGAATTAGAGGATGAATGTTTCCATAGGGACTTTAAAGGATAACATTCAACATGAGGTTCATCATTGGGAACCTAATTCATTAGAGAGGGCAAGAAAAGTGAAAACCAAAATTATTTCAACAAGGAAATCTACCCCTCACAACTATAAAGATGGAAGTATTGTTTCTCCTATCCTTCCACAACCTACAAGGTTGACACCACAAAAATTGGAAGAAAAAAGAGCAAAAGGGATTTGTTACAATTCTGATAAAAAATACACTAAAGGTCATAAGTGTGCTGAGAAGAAATTATTTTACATAGATTATGAAGAGGAGGAAGAAAAGGATGAATAAACATCCAAAAAAGAGGATATACACCAAGAACCAACCCTGGAGAAAGAAGAAACAAATCCTACCATATCTTGTAAATAATTGGCAAGGATTACCACTCCTCAAACTCTCAAGATAGGAGGAGACATCAAGAAGAAAAAAGTTCAAGAAGTGAAAGATTATATCTGGAAAGAAGAAATGAATCTGACCATATCTTTTAATGCATGGGCCAGAATTACCACTCCTCAAGCTATCAAGATAGAAGGACATATCAAGAGAAAAATGTTCAAGAAGTGAAAGATTACATCAAGCATCAAGAAATGAATCCAACAATATCATGCATTCGAAGAAATTACCACTCAAATTATCAAGATAGAAGGACATATCAAGAAGAAAAAAATTCAAGCAGTGAAAGATCACATCGAGCATCAACAACAAGTTCTCCAACTTTAAAAGGATAATGCCACTTTGGTGTAGAATCAAATGAAACAATAGGCATATCAACTCACAGTGAAAGAAGTTTTGATGTAGGTGATTGGGTATTTACAGCTACATCTCAAGAAAGCAATTTATGAGAAGGAAAAGTTGGAAATAATACGTGCACTTAAGAAATGAAAACCTTACCTAATGGGAAGACACTTAAAGGTAAAAATGTATCATTATAGTCTTAAATACTTTTTAAAACAAATATTATCTTTAGACGAACAGAAAATATGGGTCACAATTATGTTGGGTTATGAATTTGAAATCATGTACAAAAAAGGGAAGAATTTTTTTTTTGTATATGCACTCTCAAGAAAGGATGAGGATGTGGAAGCATTATTTTGTGTTATTTATATCATCCAAACATATTAGATACACAAAGCAAGGGATGAATGGGAAAAGGATGAAGAAGTGTGGCCACTCATTCAAAATTTGCAGAAGATCCAAGTTCAAACAATATTTCCAGAACTTTACAAGGAAGGAAGAATCATATTGGAACCTAGAGCATTCATAGAGACAAGAACCCGACAACTACGAAATCGATCAATTTCATAGTATCTCATCAAGTGGAAGAACTTACCTATTGAGGATTCCACATGGGAGGACAATAATTTTGTAGAGAAGTGTCAAGAACTACTCAAACATTGAGGATAACACTTGGTGAAGGAGAGGGGCATGTTAGGTCCCTATACTACTAGTGTAACCCCTTATTGTTATTAGTACAACCCCCTTATATTGTTGTGCCCATGTAATCCCCATATTGTTATTATTGTGCCCTTACATTATTAATTTTTTTTTTCTGGGCAAAGGCTAAACTATTTGTATTAAAAGAAAGAAAAATATATACAAGAGGTCGAAACCTCTGAGAGCGCATGAACAGCTCTCTGACAAGAGATCCATACCATAACTGGTAATAACATTGACAGTCTACCGTAACTCAAAAACCATTGACAGTCTACTGTAATGGAAAAAATAGCCTGTAAGTAACTGAAACTTAAACTTATGCTGACAAGACAAAATACATGCTGACTAGACAAACCAGAAGTTGACAAGATGAATCCAAAATTCCTGAAGGGAGAGAGAAGTTGATGAGAGGACACGCGTCCAACTTCCGAACAGATGGCGCCGACAGAGCGAAGGTGGCGGAGGACATACGTCCGAGGACCAGTATCAGGCTGAACGGAGGTGGCATGCAGAGCGCGTAGAGAGTAGGTGCCAAGACACCTGTACCCAAAACCAAGGCCGAACAGACCTCCGAAGGTCATCGAACCAGAAACAAAATGCCAAAAAACACAGGAGATACACCTTATTCCTTACCAGTTCCAGCAGCCACCTTGTCTTCGTCTTCCTTCTGCTTGGCAGCTTGCTGCTCGGCTTCCCATTCTGCTTCCTCTCTCTCAGGATCTGGCAGAAATTCAATTTCCATGCCGCATGGAATATCCTCCAGACGCAGAAATCCTGGAGGGAGAATGGGATACAGCCTTCCACCAAAGAAATGCTCAGGCTTCTTTTCTTCCTCAGGTATCTTCTTTTCCGCAGAACTGGTGATTTCCATATCAATTAGGTTGCAAATTTCCCTTAGGGCTTCATTCTGTTCCTTGGAATGAATGCCAGTGCTAACTTCTTCTGGCTTGCTCTGAGAGGAGGGTTGGTAGGAGCTATCCTCCTGGCTGCCTCCCTGCGGGGTTTTGTTGGAGCTTAGCTCCTGCTCCTCCGAAAAGCCCTTACCCTTACCCTCTGCACCATCTTCCTCCGTGAACACCACCGTGATTAAGGTTGAAACAATAGGTCTGTTGGTGCGACGAATGTAACGAAAAGTTACCATCTGCACCGAATTATCCGTGTCTGAGTCAGAATCAGGATATCTCGGGGAGCTGGGCGAAGCCACAGCCAGCGGGGATACCCTTCGAGGGCCATGAACGCCCCTGCCTCCATGTTTCCTGCCCCGACGCGGCGATGCATGACCCCTAATTCGCATTTTGAGCCTGCCAAAATGAAACAAAGTTTTCTGGATTCGGCTTCCAGAGAGAAAATGAGACAGAGGGGGCCAGATTTCACTCTGTTCCTTGCCTCTGAAGCGATTTTTCTTCACCCTAACACTCCCTATCTCAACCCACAAACCCACATTCTCTTGCAGAGCAGAGCCGAGGTTCTTTACCTGATCAGACAGGCTCATCCCACTTAAATCCCTGTTCCTAAACATTCTGACAGCTTCTACCTTAATTTCTTGGTAGCTCGGGCTGTAAGAATGGCAATGAATGCCATTGCAGATGTATTTAATGGGCTTCATTAAACACAATTCTTCCGTCCTGAGGGCGCCGCGTGACGGTCACGTGGCAAGCATTATGCAGCGTGTCACCCGCATCTGGGTGTGCCCTTACATTATTATTGTTATGTCACCTCTGATTATATTATGACCCCTTAGACTCCTATATATAGAAAGGAGGTCTTGTCATTTGTATCATCTAAGAATTGTTCATTTGTGTAATGTAAAGGAGGTTTCTCCCTCGAAGAGGCTTATTTATAAGGCATTGATCTATATTTCTATCTTTTTGTGAGCCGGTTTCATAACATTGTATGGAATAAATTTTTTGTTCCTTAAGACAACAACCTCTAATTTTAATGAAATTGGCTAATGAAAGAATTAAAATGAGGCAGAAAGTTGAAGATTCTTAATTAGTGGTTTTGGTTTTAGTAAAATGTACATTTTTACGAAGTTCATGATAGATGTTAGATGTACATGATACAATCCTATCCTTGTATGTTGCAATCAGTGTGTTGGATGCACCCTGTTCCATAGGATATTTTCCAAGGATGGATCATGGTAGTCTCCACTAGCTGAGGCATATATGAGGTAAGCATTGCCATATTCAAAACTATATCTTATTTGGGCATCCATGTTGCGACCTTACCTTCTAGGTGGATCTACTAACATAGGATAAATGATTTTTCAAGTGAATCTTATGTATAGATATCCATTTTATGTTTCACTCTAAAGTTATATTGGTTTCATTAATTGAAATATTATAAATTTTGGGCGTTAAAATATGAGAGAGAGCTCTATGAGATTTAAAATTCAAAAATATTTAGCTAGGGTCATATTTAATTTAGAGAATCTACTAACCATGATTTTATGTAGGTTGCATCACTACCAAAGAATTGGCCATTGTTATGTGCTCCGTGGCACTAAATACAACTAAAGTTAAACTATATGATATGATAAGTGATGTTGATGCTAATGAAAATGGGAGAATTGATTTTTTAGAGTTCTTGAATCTCATGGCTCGAAAGATGAAGTTATGGTTCTGGGTTGTTTACCAATTGTTTATGAATTTCTATATTTCAGATTCTCTTTTTGTTTTTTCATATCATTTTAATGTATTTATATATTTCCTTTTCTCTAATCCTTGGTTTGATGTTTCACATATCCCCTTTTTTGGTAATGGAAAACATTGCCTTTGATCAGTGGGCAGTTATGAACCCCAATCTTGCATGATTTCGGCAAACCCACTTGAAGTTGAGGATGTGAGATTCAATCAACCATACATATGATCAACACTCCCTTTGCATTGGTATTTTAACCAAGGTCATTATTGTATTGAGTTATAGTATTTTTGTCATTCTTCTTTGTGGTTAATAATTTCGCATGGAAACCCACCAGGCATTCCATTTCATTCTGAGGATGGTACTCAGGGAACCACATTCTTCAGGGCATAATATCTCATTCAAAGAAATCATGTCACAAAGTGGGATTTAAACCCAGGTGGGGGAGGAAACAACATCTTCCCTAAGATACTCAAGTTAAAATCAATTGACATTTTTTTTCTTTTCACTATCCAACTACATGCTTTCATGCTAAGGGTGGTTTTACTGAACAACAAGAAATTCCACATACATATTTTTTGAGGTGTTGTAGCTTAATGTAGTTCCATTTCCATTGTAGGATACTGGATTTACAAGGATCAAAATGGTTTCATATCTGTAGCAAAGGTGAATTTCACTCATCTATAGTGCATTGTTGGGTCATTTGTATGTTGTTTTATATATTATTACACTTTTTTCATCTACCTATATCATTGAATCCTTTCTTCTATAATAGACATTCTTTTGTTTCAGTGGCAACATGTAATGACGAACTTGGGTGAAAAAATAATTGGCGAAGAAGTTGATGAGATGATCTGTGAGGTTGTTGTCGATGGAGATGGTCAAGTCAACTATGAGGAGTTTGTTAGGGTGATGTTGGAAAACTGAGATGAATGTAAGGTAATTCATGGTATATAATTAAACATAATTTGGGTACATTATATATCTAGCTACCTTCCTATTTATAATGTTTGTCCATGGGGAGTATCAATAAGAATAATCAAAGGATTTCATCTTTGTTTCCATGTTCTTTGGGCAACCCTCTTTTGTTTTGTTAGAATGTTAGGTGTGGTACCAATAGAACCTAAAATATAAAGTCAGGTTGTTGCTTTGAATTTCATTTTGAAATCTGAGTTGAGTGGAAGGCTTATTTGACATCCAAAAAAATATCTATATATGGACAATGCATTTACTATATTTGATTTTTGATCTATAATTTCACACAATTATGTATATTAAATCTACATCAAAGGAACAAATGCCATTGAATGTTTCTTTTAGATTCAAGTCTGATTTTAGTCAAGAAAGTTTTTAAGCCTTGACAATTTTTCTAGCATGAATTGTGCTTTTTATTATGGGTGGGAGATAGAATTTATGGAATGTTCTTACTTTATTATGGCTAGAAGTCCAAAAAATTCTCTTTATGTGGAAAAAAATGGACTTATCCAAGATTTGATACACACTTTCTTAAAATACTGAATTCATGATTTTGATATTCATACACACATGTTGTTAATATGATAGAGATGTCATGACATGAATTCCTTTTGGATTGGTTTATGAAAATCCTAGTGGTCTGTGATGCTTCTCTATGCATTTCAAAATATTAGTTTTTCTTAATTTGTAGGCAATATTCTAGCCTTCTTTATAGCATAATTGTTCAGTAATTCATATCCATAAAATACCTTTATTTGTATGTCCATAGCTTTACCAATGTTATGAACCTTCAACATTTTGTTTTACTCTTGAAAAATAAAAAAATCAAGGAATGTAGACTCTCGTTAAAGGAATTGCAAAATTATTGGCTTTCCAAATTATTAGAATGCAAATATTTGTTAAAGGAATTGCAAATTTGTTGTCTTTCATGTGCGAAAATGACCTTGATTTTGCTTTACTTGACTGGAATATACATACTCACAATGGCATTGACAAAGAAATTTCCTAGGTATTGATGGCCAATTGGAGGATTCTTAGCTTTCCACCACCATTGAATGTTTGGAATATCCTAATTTTATCTATGACAAGGTGTGAATTGGTACCTCAAACATCTTTGGAATCATGCTTATATGGAATTATTTTTTTGTTGCTCAAGGCTGATGCATAATGTCGAAGATGTGTAATCAGTGGTTTTGGTTTTAGTGAAAGGTACAATTTTACTAAGGTCATGGCATATGTCTTCAACAGTTGATGCCACTGACATTGGGGTACGTGAGACCATGGTGCTCTTGATTAGGTGGAAAATCATTCCCCTCCTACATGATAGAATTAGTCTTGAAATGATGCAATCAGTGTGCTTGTTGCATCCTGTTCTGTAGTATATGTTCCAAGGATGGATCCTAGAAGTATCCACTAGTTGATGCATCTCTAAGGTTGGAATTTCTAGATCTAAAATAGGATCTGGTATGGGCATCTGTGTTTCCACCTTGTTTGTCAGGTGGATTCGATATCATAGGATAAATGGTTGTTCAAGTGAATATTATGTAAAGACATCCATTTTCGGTTGTATTCTAAAGTTATATTGGTTTCATTATTTGAGCTATTCCAAATTTTTGGAATTAAAATATGGGAGAGAGTTATATGAGATTTCAAATTGAAAAATATTTAGCTAGTGTCATATTTCATTTAGAAAATATTCTAAGCATGATTTTCTACAAGCTGCATTTCTACCAAAGAATTGGGCACTGATATCCTCTCTTTGACATAGAATCCAACTGAAGCTTAACTACAATATATAATTAGTGAATTTTATGCTGATGGAAATGGGACAACTTATTTTCTGGAGTTCTTGAAGCTCATGGCTCGAAAGATGAAGGTAGGGTTACATGGTTATTTACTAGTTGTTTATAATGTTATGCATTTTAGATTCTCTTTCTGATTTTTCATATCACTGTGTTGTGTTTAAATATTTCCTCTTCTCTCAATCCTTGGTTTGATGTTTCACATATCCCCTTTTTTCTCATAATGTAAAACATTTACTTTTATCTACAAGTAGTTATAACCCAAATTCTGTATGATTTTGGCAAATCCCACTTAAAGTTGGTGGCTGTGAAATTTAATCAACCATACACATGATCAAGGTTCTTTGTGCATTGGTATTTCAACCTGGGTCATTATTGTTTTGAACTGTAGTCTTTCTTTAAGTCTTCTTTACCGTCACACATTTCACATGGAAACCCACGAGGAATTCCCCCTCATTCTGAGGATGGTACTGAGGGAACCAGATTCTTCAGGGCACAAGACTCATGAAGAGAAGGCATGTCACAAAGTGGGATTTGAATCTAGGTGGGGGAAGAAACAACTTCTCTCAGCCACTTGAGATAAACCTAATTGACATTCTGTTATCCAATTACAGGCTCTCATGCCAAGGATGGTTTTACTGAACAATTGGAAACTCCTCATACATATTATTTGAGATGTTGTCACTTAATGTGGTTCTATTGTTGTTGTAGGTTACTGACTTGACAAGGATCAAAATGGTTTCATATCTACAATACAAATGAATTTAACTCATTTGTAGTGCATTATTGGGTCATTTGTATGTTGTTTTTATAGTTTATTACACTTTTCACATGTACCTATTGTTGTCCTTTGAGATAACTCTAGGTCAATTAGTTATGCGAAAGAATCTATAATGTTTTGTTGTTTTGAATTATTGGATGACCAGTGAACAATTTATAAACAGGAGATTTAAAATCATATGGATTTTGAAGTAAAATAAAAGGTTGTTCTATAATTTCACATAGTTAATTTGATTTTAGTGGGGTGGAAAAGGAGAGCATAAAGAGGTATAATTCATTGTATATTCAAACTGAATAATTAACAAGCTATAAGAATAATTTAAGATAACAATGTTTTCTTAATCAACAAAATATAATTAAATTGTTACAGATATCTGATGTAATTTATAATTAAAGAGGAACTTACAATAACAAATAGTTTTGTAAATTATTATCTTTTTATAAACATGATTTCACAGGGGATTCAAAATAAGGTTGAAACTCATTCAGATTTTGCCCAAATTACTGTAAAAGACTTAATTTATATGAAAAAACATAATGAATGAATAACATGAAATAGAACTCAGTGAGAAACAGACCATATGAGATAATTCTAGGATCCTTTATTATTCCAAAAGTGGTCTTCATTATTTCAGTCCAATGTATCACTGATTGATTCGCTCCTTGTTCATCATGTTTGTTGAGCTTGATGGGAAAAATATCTCCCTGCTGAAAAATAAACATGTGGATAATTAGAGAGTTGTAGTGATCTGAATTCGATCCTTAAACATTTCTCATGACTGTTTCAAAATTATTTCAGATCAAATCTTATGAATAACAAGTATCAGAAATGACCATTGGACAATGGCAATTGTTGCCTACACAGAACAACAAGGACCCTCGGTCAAAGTGCACTAATCATTGGCCCATGGAGACCGTGCATGGATGAAAATTAGCAATCAGAAGCCCAGATCTTGCAACAGAGGTAGTTTCTGATATGTGATTAGGATAAAGTGCTAATCGCATATCGCAGGGCAAAATCCTCAAGAAGGAAAGCCTCAAGCACTCGGTCATGAGGAAAATAGGAAAACCATGTGGAAACCGTTAGAGGCAGGTCCCACGCCCAAAAACAACAAGATATTGCATGCACTTCGAGCGGTAAGTTGGTTTGGCTGAGTTCAACGTAATGACTCGTGTCCAGTGGATGAGAGAGAAAACCACTTACCTTGCATGAGTAACGGTCGAGCAACTTAACTGTGTGATATAGATAGAGAATGTAGGATATGGAGGCTCCAGATCAATGGCAGAGAATTAACGTGATGGATACTGGATTCGATGGAAAAAAAGACTGAGCACATAAAGATTTGAGGTCCGGTATGAGCGATGAGCTGGAAAAAGAATCAGTTTCACGGGCAAATCCTGGAGTAATGAAAATAACCACCGTTTGAAGAAAACTGACACTCGGTTCGTAAGGCGACAAGTGGCCACCTCTCTGTGTAGCATTACACAGTGATGATGATGCAGAGTAGGGAATTCCAATGGGCAGATGCAAGGAATTCAAAGAGCTAGGAAGAGGAAATGAATAGTCAGGGAGCAGATTGGTTTTAAGCCACAAACAGACAAAGAGTAGAGGGAGATAGAAGAAGAGAGAAAAAAAAGTGAATTTTAGAGAATAGAGAAGCTGAGCTGACCTACAAATAAAATGTAGCATTAAGGAGAAAAAACAAAGAGAGTTCGAGAGTCTGTGAACTCCACAGAAGTCTTGAGAGGTTCAAGCAACTCCTCTGTGTATACCTGTGAAGTATTGAGTACCAAACTGGACTCATACCATTGAGACCAGTTGAGGTCAAGATTCAGTAAGAGGTATTCTCTGTACTCTAGAGGCTTGGGGGATCCAAGTACTACCCTACTGATCATCATCTGTTAAGTGAGACTCAAATTGAGCTCCTTATTGTAAAATCTCTGCTTAAGACACAATAGAAAAGGCCACCACTGAAGCTGGACCAGGAGGCGTAGCTGAGGAGGATTGGGTTTTATATTTTCTTACTGTGTTTCTCTCAGTGTTTCAAGTGTCTGTGTATTCCACAATCTTATTGATCTGTTGCCTAAAATAACATAGACACACCCTAGCACATGAGTTTGTAATACCTTTATTAATTAATTGAGATCATTCATGAGTTATTTTCAGATCAAGTGGTATTAGAGCTCTTAGGTTGTTTAAGGTTAAACAAGCTTGTGCTGGATTTTTTTGTTGAATGCTAACTAGATCAAATCTTAAATTAGAAGAAGGAGAGTTGGTTGAGACCAACCCAGAGATTGGAAGAGTCTATCCTTAGAAGAAAATGTCAGAGGAAAGTCCCTTGGTGCCAGACCCTCAATTCATAGATAGTTACCTGGCCATGAGGTCCATGGTAGATGAAATGTATAAGAACTTTAGGAAAAATAAAGATGAAGATTCATCAGGCTCCAAGCAAGATAAAGGAGAAGAAGAATCTCTCCTCTATGACCACTCAAAAGGGAAATGGAAAGAAGAAAGATTTCTCACAACTCCTAATAGCCCTGAACATAAAAAGAATACATCTTTGATTAAATTAGATGTTAAATTTGATTTACCAATATATGATGGAGAGCTGAATGCAAAGAAGCTAGATAATTGGATCAGAAAAATTGATGTTTATTACAGAGTGCAAAGTATCAACTCAGACAAGAGTAAGATTCAGCTGGCCAGCCTACGCCTCGGAGGCACTGCCTAGGTATGGTGGGAAGGTAGGACACAAGCTGACATGAAGAAACATGGTAAGATTCTTTATGTCTGGAGTGAATTTGTTTCTGCAATCAAAAAATAATTTTATTCACTAGCTTACATGAAGCAAGCCATGATGAGCTGGAAAACTCTTCGCCAATTGAAAGGGAAAAGTGTACAGGGTTACACCCAAGAATTTAGGAAGAGAGTTTTGATTCTAGGAATTTCATTAGACTCACTTGAGACTCTGTTGAAGTATATAGGGGGTCTACACAGCTACATGAGGCACACTATCCTCATGTTTAATCCCACTAGTATAGATGAGGTATTTGTTCAAGCCGCGCATCTAGAAGCTAGAGGAAAGAATGGGAACCTAGAAGTTGGGGGATCATCCAAAACAATTGTAAGCAAGAATAAGGAGAAAATAAAATAGAAATTGAAAGAAAGGAAGGAAAATACTGCACAAAATACAAAGTCTTCATGCACTCACTATAACAAGGATGGGCATGATGATGAGCACTATTGGATTCTGCGTCCGACGCTGAGACCTAAGAAGTTCGATGGAAAGAAGAAGAAGACCACTGCAACTATTCAAAAATATTTGGGGTTGGACTCAGGAGATGAAACAACCATTACAGCCACAGGTATAAAAGGTAAAAATTCTGAAGCATCTACTAGTAATTCTGCACAATCTATTAATGATGAAGAAAATGAGAGAAAAAGACATGAGCTTTTCCATATTCGAATTATTTCCAAACATAAAAATATTGATAATTTGTTTGATAGTGGCTCACAAGTAAATTTAATTTCTGAAGAAATTGTAAAGAAGTTGGGATTACTGACTACACCTCACAAGAAACCATACCCATTAGGTTGCTTAAGTGATAAAGCACAACTACAAGTGACTAGACAATGTAAACTCAAGTTTTCTTTTGGGTCAGCATTTGTAGATGAGGTTGACTTAGATATAATTCCTCTAGATATATGTGGAATTTTCTAAGGAAGTCCTTACTTGTACGATAGAAAAGCCATTTTCTATAGAGCTGAGAACAAGTATCTACTCGTTAAAGATGGAATCGAATAATTTGTAAGAGCTCATAAGCTCAAGAATAATTACACTCTCATAAACTTAGGGCAGATGAAATGAATTGTAAATTCATGCAAACAATTTTTACTGATGGTTGTAAAGGAAAAGAAACCTGATAAAACCAATGTATTTGAGGGCTGTGATGCTAAACAACAAGCTGATTTAGAAAAAGTTGTTTCAGAGTATGATGTCTTTTTTCAATAACCTAAAGGTCTACCACCCAAAAAGGAAATAGTGCATGATATTAATTGCAACAAGATGCTCCATTGCCTAACATTGGGATGTAGAGGTTGTCTACTTTAGAGAATGGAAAAATCAAGAAGAAGGTGCAGGAGTTGCTAGAGAAGGGGTTCATCAGACCTAGCATATCACAATGTGGGTCACCAATCGTTTTGGTGAGAAAGAAAGATGGCTCGTGGAGAATGTCCATTGATTACCAAGCACTGATTAAGATAACGATAAAAAAATCATTATACCCTTCCTCACATAGATGATCTACTAGATCAGTTAAAGGAAGTTGTTTATTTTTCCAAGTTAGACTTGCATAGTGGATATCATCAGGTCAGAGTTGCAGAATAAGATGCATGGAAGACTGATTTCAAAACAAAGCAGGGATTGTATGAGTGGTTGGTTATGCCTTTTGGCTTAACTAATGCTCTTGCTACTTTCATGAGAATAGTGAATGATGTACTCAAACCTTTTCTTGATGATTTTGATATTGTATATTTGGATGACATTCTTATATTGAGAAAAACGTAGGAAGAACGTTTAAAGCATGTTAAGCAGAAAGTAGATGTTTTGAAAAGAGAAAAACTTTATGTTAAACTCTCAAAATGTGAATTTGGAAAAACATATTTGAATTATTTGGGACATATAGTAGGGGGTGGTGAATTGAAGATAGATCCCTCTAAAGTTGTCGACATTGTAAATTGGCCTAAACCCAAATCTGCTACAGAAGTGAGAAGCTTCTTAGGAGCAGCATAATAATGGAGAAAGTTTATTTCTAACTTTTCCTTAATTGCAGCTCCCTTACATGCTTTGACAGGATTGAACAAGGTGTTTCAATGGGGAGGCAAACAACAAAAGCCTTCGACACCTTGAAATAAAAGATTAGTACAGCACCAGTACTAGCACTACCTGATCTTCAAAGACCATTTGAGATCCAAACAGATGCCAGTGACTATGCCATGGGAGTAATATTTATACAGCACGGTAAACCCATATGTTATGATTATGAGACATTTAATTCTGCAGTAGTTAACTATCCAACATATGATAGAGAATTGTATGCATTAGTACAAAGTGTGAAAAAGTGGAAGCATTACTTAATGGGCAAAGAGACAGCCATACATATTGATCATCAACCACTTCAATATCTACACTCCCAAACTAAGTTGCAGCAATCAAAACAACATACGTGGATGGGTTTTCCACAACAGTTTCATTTAGTCATCAGATATAAAAAGGGAATACACAATAAAGTTGCAGATATGTTATCTAGGCCTATTATAAATGCATCCACTATACTTAAGCATAATTCAGTACTGCATGAGAGCTACATTGAAAAATATGCTCAAGATATAGACTTCAAAGATGTATATGCAACTTTAAGTCAAGGAAAATGAATAGAAGAATTGGATTATCATGTTAAGGACTGACTCTTGTATTATTCTGGGAAGCTATGCATTCCACAAATTGAGAGAGTAAAGATAATTCAGGAAGCACACACTTCTCTAATATCAGGTCACTTAGGGGTAAGTAAAATAGTTCCAAAGATGCAAAGATTTTGTTATTGGCCAAAAATGAATGAGACAATTTCGAGATATGTAAGAGGGTGTACCATGTGTGCTAAAAGAAAGCCCAGCAATAGGAAACTAGGCTTGTACACTCCATTACTGGTTCCTTCTCATCCTTGGGAAAGTATTTCCATGGACTTTGTTGGAGGATTGCCTAAATCTAGGAAAGGTCATGACTATTTATATTTTGTTGTGGATAGGTTCAGAAAAATGTGTATTTTGATACCTTTTAACAAACAGATTACAGCTGAACAAATTGCAAAGTTGTTCTTTCAGCATGTATGGGTTCATTTTGGATTACCCACTTCCATTGTATCTGATTGGGAAACCTGATCTATTAGGAAGTTTTGGTCGAGTCTGTGGGAAATGATGGACACCAAACTAAAGAAAAGAATACCCTTTCATCCACAAACAGATGGCCAGACAGAAGTAGTAAATAGGACAGTGATTTAGTTGCTCAAAGGCTATTGCAACAAGTGTTCCACGCTTTGGGATGAACATTTGTGTTATGTGCAGCATGCTTACAACTAAGCAAGGCACTATTCTACACAAAGATCTCCTTTTGAGACCTGTTTTGGTCTCACACCAAGCTCTCCCTTCGATTTTGTCTTTGGTAAGGACATAACAGTTGATGGACATAGTGATGTGGACAAGGCAACCAGGTTCATTGAACAAATCCAAGAGGTTCACCAGGCAGTACAGGAAAAGCTAGAAAAGAGCCAAGCCGAGTACAAGGCAAGGCATGACAAGCATCAGATGGAGCATAGTTTCCAAGTTGGTGGTCAAGTCTGGCTGTATATCATCAAGGACAAAATACAAGGTGAAGGTAAAAGGCTAAAGCCAATAAGGTATGGACCTTTCAAGATACTTGAGAAAATTGATGAGAATGATTTTCACCTTGATTTACCAGCTTACATGCACATCTACTCAGTTGTTAATGCAGACAGCTTGAGACTTTTTGAACCTTCATTAATTGAAGACCCCGAAGAGCAAAGTCAATTTCCTTCTATTAATGATCCGTTACCTGAATATCTCAATGAATTGTAGGAAGATGTCATTTTGGACAGGAAGGTGAGGATGACACACAAGGGAGATGTTGAGTACCTCAGGATTGGACTCAAGGGTTAAAAGCCAAGCAGTGAAAAATGGATAGAGATTGGACAAGTGAGACAGTTATATCCTCACTTAGTTGATGCTTGAAAACCAACTTTTGGTGGTCCAAAAGCTTTTTCGAAGGGAAGGCCGTGATTCGAATTGGATCCTTAAACATTTCTCATGACTATTTAAAAATTATGTCAGATCAAATCTTATGAATAACAAGTATCAGAAATGACCTCTAGACAATGGAAATTGTGGCCTGCACAGAACAACGAGGACCCTCGCTCAAAGCGCCCTAACCGTTGGCCCATGGAGACCGCGCATGGTCGCAAATTGGTAATCAGAAGCCTGGATCCAAAAACAGAGGAAGTTTCTGCATTAATTGAGTATCGCAGGGAAAAACCCTCAAAAAGGAAAGCCTCGAGCGCTTGGTCACGAGGAAAACAGGAAAACCATGTGGAAACCATCAGAGATGGGTCCTGTGCCCAAAACCGGAAGGATATCGCGTGCACTTCGAGTGGTAAGTGGGTTTGGATGAGTTCAACAAAATGCCATACACTGGGCAACGCGTGTCCAGCGGATGAGAGAGAAAACCACTTACATCGTGTGAGTAATGGTTGAGAAACTTAACTGCATAATATAGATGAAGATTGTAGGATCTGGAGGCTCCAGATCAATGGAGGAGAATTAACCTGATGGATGACTAGATTCGATAGGAAATAGACTGAGGCACATAAAGGTTTGAGGTCTGGCATGATCGATGAGCTGGGAGAACAATCAGTTTTGCGGGCAGATCCTGGAGTAACGGAAATAACGATCGTTTGAAGAAAACTGACACTTAGTTCATAAGGCGACAAGTGGCCACCTCTCCGTGCAACATTACACAGTGATGATGACGTAGAGTAGGGAATTCCAGTGGACAGAGGAAAGCGATCCAAAGAGCTGGGAAGAGGAAATGAAAAGTCAGGGAGTAGATTGGCTTTAAGCCATGAACAGACAAAGAGCAGAGGCAAACATAAGAAGAGAGAAAAAAAGTGAATTACAGAGAGCAGAGAAGATGAGCTGATCCACAAAGTAAAGGCAGCATTGAGTTGACAAAACAAAGTGAGTCTGAGAGTCTGTGAACTCTAGAGAAGGCTTGAGAGGTTCAAGCAACTGCTCTGTGTATACTTGTCAGGCACTAAGTACCAAATTGGACTCATACCATGGAGACCAGTTGAGGTCGAGATTCAGTAAGGGGGAGTTTGTGTACTCTAGAGGCTTGGGGGATCCAAGTACTACCTTACTGATCATCATTTGTTAAGTGAGACACAAATTGAGCTCCTTATTGTAAAATCTCTGCTTAAGACATAATAGAAAAGGCCACCATTGAAGCTGGACCAAGAAACGTAGCCCAGGAGGATTGGGTGAACTCCTTATTAAATTTGTTGTGTTTTATATTTGCTTACTGTGTTTCTCTCACTGTTTCAAGTGTTTGTGTATTTTGCAATCTTATTGATCCATTGCCTAAAATAAAATAGACACGCCCCAACACATCACTCTATAATACCTTCATTAATTAACTGAGATCATTCACGAGTGATTTTCAGATCATGTAGCTGAACACTCCCTGTATAGTGAGATTCATGAATTGTTCATGTATATTATCAGCCAGGAATTGACTAAAATTATAAATGAATTTTGGTTGTTGATCTCTGTTGAATATGGAAAGGAATCCAATGATGTGTTCATCAATAGACTGGTCATTTGGATATCCTAACAAGTAGGAAAGTAGATAAATACAATGCCCGGAGCCTTTAGGAAATACAGAAGATGGATAGGGTGGAAAACGATCTCAAATATTTGGCCTCTATGTGGAAATTTTAGCTTATGGTATAGATCCATAAGTGTTGCTTGTGAAAAATGGATAAGAGAGTCTAATTGACGAATTAGGAGCATCTAATTAATTATTTCAACAGAGATGGTAATCAAAATGTCTCCATTCTCAGCCACCATTGCCTTTTTTACAAGGTCATATTTGGCTTGGAACCAGGTAATGAGGTTAGGGAAATCATGAGTGTTTGGGAAGCTAAAAAAAGGAAACAGTGATTCCCTGAATATTATTTGGTCTATTTGGTCAAGGTCTTTTTGTTTGAGCCATAGGTGCAATTCGTGGAAGTCGAACTCAAACTTTGCATCTGCAATCTTGAAAAGGGAGTGAATAAGGGGAACATGGTCAAGATCGACTAGGATGGTGGTAGCAGTACTTTCTTCTGTACTCTACTTTTTAGATTTCCTTTTTGGGGCCATGCTGACAGATAAAACAACGAGTGACTCTGGTGAGAGATTGATCAAATGGAAAGATGGTTTGCACAAGGAAACTATTTCACCTACAACCAACAGTAAGAAGTCAGGCAAAAGTGAAAAAGAGTCGGTTATAGGTTTATTTATAGAATGCAATGTTTGGCTAATGGTTTGGTTATGATAGTATCAGCTTTAATTTTTTAGGAGCAGAGCTACAACAGATGAATAGGACTCTCTGGATATTCACAAATGATGAATGAATGGATGAAAAATCTAATACTAGATATAATGATGAAATATTTCCCATTGACTGGCAATGAGGAATACTGTCCTTCCAAATTTTGTCTGATGAATGTATTATTTCCTTTGACTTCTGCAACTCTAAATGGAACAAACCAGAGGTTGTCAAATTTTGCATGCTTTTTTTCATCATCCCTTCTTGTATCCCGTCTAAGAACCAGGTCTCCTTTCTTGAAACTTCTTTCTAAGGCCTTTCCGTCAAACAACTCCATCTTATTTTGATATTTCCTTAGCTTGTACAAAATCTCATCCCTATTCTCATTTAACTCAATTATTTGATTAGTCCTTCTTGAAAATCATCTATTTCTTCATAAGATTCCTGAAGGAATCTCATAACTGGTAAATCTAAATAAGTGGGAAAAAATGCTTCCTTACCATAGACTAATTGGAAAGGAGACTTGCATATGGACCTATTGGGAGAAACTCAGTTTTCCCAAATGGAATAGATCAGATGACTGTCCCAACTCTTTTTATTGTCTTCAAGAGTCTTCTTAATGACCTTAACTAATATTTTTTTAGAGGACTCTACTAGTCCATTACCCTGTGGATAGTATGGTGTAGAATGATGTAACATAATTGAATACTTTTGATAGAACTCAATCATTTTAACACTGCTAAAAGTTCTTTCATTGTCTATAACAATCTGTTGAGGACATCCAAATCTTGATAAAAAAAATTCCTCAATGAATTTAATTACAATAGTATCAATTGCATTTTTAATAGGTTAGCCTCTACCCATTTGGTAAAATAGTCTGTAACAGTTAGAATCCATCTATGATGATTACTTGAATGTGGATGAATCTCCCCTATGAAGTACAACCCCATTGTAGAAAAGGTGCCTGAAATAATACTGGAACAAGAGGGAGTACTGACAACTTCTATGTCCCTGCAAATATCTAACATTTGGTGCAAATTCTAATTCTGGCTCCAACTTCTTTAAACAGTGTGGGCTAGTAGAAACCTGATTTTAAAATTTTGTAAGTTTTTTCTCTCCAAGTAGAGTGTCCACCACAAAACCCTAGATGGAACTGATCTATAATTCCCTTTGTTTCATTTTCAGTCAAAAAGAGAAGAAGGATATTGGGAGGATATTTGCAGTATACATTAGCATTGATAATACAATATTTAACTACTTCGAGCTTCAAGTTTTTACGTTTATTTAAGTCAAGTTCAGCTGCAGATTGGAAATCTCTAAGAAACTTCACAAGATTAAAATACCATTCAGAGAATAGATATTTATGATCTATATGAATGAGAATAACTTGATCTGAAGAAGAAGGTTCTTGTGGATTCTCCGCTTCTGTATTTATGGAAGGTTCTTGTGGATTCTCCCCTTTTTTATTTAAGGAAGGTTCTTGTGGACTCTTATCAGATGAAATTTTCAAAACGAGATTCATTCCCAATAATTTTCAATTGGATTCAATAATCAACTTCTCCAAACCTTAACCTTTCACTAGTTTTGTGGTCTCGATCTCAAGATCAAATTCAAGAATTTTGGAAATCCATCTCCCTCTTCTTCCATCAGTATTAGGTTGGGTCAAAATAGTTTTGAAAACATGATTAGGGACATAGGTTGTAATGTGAAAATGCAAAACATAGGTTCTAAAGGCATTGAGGGCTTGGATTAAAACATAAGCTATCTTTTTAATAATGTCATATTTAAGCTCGACATCCCTCATGAATTTACTAGAGAAGGCTATGGGCTGGTCATGACCATTTATATTCTTCTGTAAAAGCATAGCTACTAAGGTTGTCTTTGATGCAAAAGGAAAATATGCTAAAATGAGGATAGTAATCAGGACTGGCTAATGTAGGGGCTTTGTATATAGCCTTTTTGATCTGATCAAAATCATATCTAACAGAAACTTCCTATTTCACTTCATTTTTCTTCTTTAACATATCGACCATATCTTTTACTATCTCTGCATAATTTTGGATAAACCTTATGAAAAAATTAATTCTCCCAAGGAAAGCTTGTATCTCCATCTCGTTTCTAGGCAAAGGTAGAGTTTGACTAGATGAAATTCTCTTTCGATCAATAAAAACTCCTTCCTTGGAGATAATATGCCCCAGTAATTTCCCTTCTTTTACAGAAAATAAAGACTTTTTTGGATTTATGTATATGCCATATTTTCTACACCTATCAAAATCCTTGCCCAAGTGTTTTACATGATTTTCATCAGAATTAGAGAAAAGAATTAAATCTAGATAAATGCCAGTGAATTCATATGTCTTACCAACAAATTCTAGATCCATGGATCTCTAGAAAGTGGCTCCAACATTTTTCAGTCCAAATGGCATCCTGATATACATGAATGTACCCCAGATAGTAGTAAAAGAAGTTTTGTCTTGGTCAACTTCATTCACCATAATTTGGGTGTAACCAGAAAATCCATCTAGCATAGAAATCCTATTTGCACCTAAAACTTTCTGAAGTAGATGATCCATTTTGGGAAATGTGTAGTTACCCTTTAAAGATTATTTATTCAAATTTTAGAAGTCTACACATAACTAAATTTCACCATTTTTATTCCTTACAGGAACGAGATTAGCCACCCAGTCAGAATACCTCAAAGGTACTATGATATGAGCATCAAGAAACTTTTTAAGTTCTTGCTCAATGGTTGGAAGAAGTACTGGATTGATTCTTCTTAATTTTCGTTGGAAGGGTTTTGCCTATGGTTTTAAATGAATTTTGTGCTCAATCAAAGATTTATCATAAATTTTTAATTCGTTATGAGACCAGGAAAAATCATATTTGTAATTTTTAAGAAGATTCAAGTATTTCTTTTAACATCCAAAGTCAAAGATGATGATATTTTAAAATTTCCAACTTCATCTAAAGTAGATATCAGTCTTTTGGATTAATCACATCGTTAGGATTGGGTCGATGTTTGGAACCAACTAATGTGGTTCATCCTTAGGACAAGGTGAGAAATCGTTGGATCTGAAGGAATAAATAACATGGATGCATCATTTCCCATAGTTAGTTGTTGAAAAATAGTCATTGGTTAATTTGTTACTGAGTTAAAAACTAGCCATTATGTGATAATTAAATATTTTATTTTGATAGTAAAAATAGATTATTTAATAATATCAGGTTTTATATCAAGTCAAACCTTGATATAAAACCTTAAAAAATTACATTATAATATTAATTACTTTTAGATAAAATTATTATTATAAAACCTGATATCATTAAATAATCTATTTATATTATAAAAAATATTTAATTATCACATAACGTCTAG
The DNA here is from genome assembly GCA_000404065.3 of Pinus taeda. Lineage (NCBI taxonomy): Eukaryota > Viridiplantae > Streptophyta > Pinopsida > Pinales > Pinaceae > Pinus > Pinus taeda. The sequence continues at coordinate 59,700 of APFE030918198.1, forward strand.
TTTTAACTCGATAAAAAATTAACCAATGGATAACTCTGGATAATGATGCATCCATGCTATTTATTCCTCCAGATCCAGTGATTTCCCACCTTGTCCTGAGGATGAAACACATTAGTTGGTTCGTAACGTCGACCCAATCCACTCGATAAAAAATTAACCAATGGATAACTCTGGATAATGATGCATCCATGCTATTTATTCCTCCAGATCCAGTGATTTCCCACCTTGTCCCGAGGATGAAACACATTAGTTGGTTCGTAACGTCGACCCAATCCTGACGTGTGATTAATCTGAAAGACTGATATCTACATTATGGATCACAAAAGTCTTAGATCTAAATTCATCTAAAGTCCCAATATTTCACTCTTCAATTCCTTCTCCCGTTGAATTAAATAAGGGTCTTTTAGAGACATCATTATTATAAAATATTTTTTCCAATGGAACTAATTCTTTGGGAATAAAATTATTAGATAACTAAATGATATCATGATCAATAATTTTAGGAATAAATGAAGTGTCTGAGCTCTGTTGATTTTCTTCTTGGATATCTTTTTATCTTCTTCAATTTGCATATTTGAAAATTCATCAATGACTGGAAGGAAAGATTCTAATTGCTCATCATCATCAAAAACCTGCCAGTGTTTAAGGTTATCGAGAATGGATGGTCTGTTCTTGACTTGAATATGATATTCCAACAATAATGGCTCAGGGATTTTGAAAGAGCTTGCTGAAAAAACAAGTGAATCAGCATGGATATTCTCATCCCTCAGTATAGCAATTATGTTAAATCCTTCAAAGAAATTTTCAACTGTATCCCAAGCTTCATTTCTATAATATTTAAGTCTTGGGTTCTTTTTTTGACATAGGTTTCTAACTTTCTTAACTATTAGTTCAGAATAAAAAAAGAAACTCAAGTTTTGAACCTTTAGACTCTTAGCTAGTTCAAGACCAAGAAGAAAATCCTCATACTCATCCACATTATTGGTGACTTCAAATTCAAGTTTACATGACTGAGTAATATTTTCTTTATTTGGAGAGATTAAAACAATCCTTTCTCCTGCTCCTTCCTTTGAGAAAGAGCCATCAAAATAGAGTTTCTAGATATCTGATTTTACAACTTTAGGTTTGGAAACTATATTTTCGATGGAAAGTTAAGTGTTTGATGAATTTTGCAATGATAACTGAAATCAACCAAAATCTTGATCGAGTGCATAGATGGTGTGATTTTTTTCTTGATCAAACCTGCAAACAGTATTGAGGAATCTAGTGTTGGCATTATGATACATATGTTGTACTTGACGGCAACCCACTCATCTTAGATCATAAATTATAGTGCAGAAAAGTTCACGCACTTTCATGAAGATAAAAGTTTATTTCATGTAGAGAAAAGTTCACACACTTTTATGCGGAGAAAAGTTTATTTCATGTAAAAAGTTCACGCACTTTTATGCAGAGAAAATTTTATTTCATGTGGAGAAAATTTCACGCACTTTTATGTGGAGAAAATTTCATTTCATGTGGAGAAAAAGTTCACGCACTTTTATGTGGAGAAAAGTTTATTTCACGTAGAAAAAAAGTTCACGCACTTCAGGGAAAATTTTAAGAACCCCCACTAAATTTGTAAGTATAATAAATGGGCGAATCTCCATCGTATATAGGAAAAATGGAAGGCGATTTTATCAATAATATAATATGTATATATAATTTTTTGGCGAATCTCTCACCAAGCATGGCGAATATTTTACTCAATTATAAAATCTTGTAAGATC
>APFE030918203.1:0-13579 GCA_000404065.3 Pinus taeda
GTGGCATTATCCCCAAGGATATTTTCTAGATTAGTATCCCTTTCAACCATGTCAGAAAGTGCTTCCTTGAATCCGGTGATGTGTCTTGAGGCACCACTATCGATTAGCCAGACATCCATAGTGTCGAGCGGAGATGCAGCTGAGAGAGCAGATACTAGAATATACTTATTTCTTTTATCAACAACATTAGACTCCTCATACCTGGTATTTCTGGTCTTTTTAGAAGGTTGATTGTTTCCTCCGAAGTGAGCCTTCCTCTTTCCTTTGGATTTGTCATTTCTTCGATTCCCATTCCTTCGGTTGTTGTTGTTATCGTCACTATCGGGAGAATCCTTCTTGAAGGGGCATTCTCTAGCATAGTGTCCAGTCCTATGGCAGGTGAAACATTTACCCTTCTTCTTTTGAGTCTTAGTCCTTCCTTTGTCCTGAGAACCACCAGAGTTCTTCTTTCGGGAATGAGCAACATAGGCAGCATTTCTTTCATTATCAAATTCCTTCATCCTTGTTTCTTCTTGCATATATCTAGACAGAAGCTCATGAAAGTTAGGAATGGTATTATTGTTGAGAATGGTAGTTGTGAATACTTGCCATTCATATGGAAGTCCTCCAAGTGCGGTGAGAACCATCTCACGATCAGCTATTGTCTCCCCAATAGCTAGCAGATTGTTCCTGGTGTCAACTTCATAAAGAAAATTTGAATAGACTCGTCTCGGCCCTTCCTCATATTCTTCAACTTGTTCTTGAGGAATAGCACTTGGTTCACATTGTTTACTCGGAACATAAATATCAGTTTGTCATACATCTCCTTGGATGTGCCTAGTTCAGATATGTAGGCAACCAGACTCTTATTTATGGATTCCCTGATCAGTAGCTTTGCTCTGATTTCTCCCTTCTTATACTTGATTCTAACAGCAGCAGAGGCATTTGATGGAGGTTCTTAAATCTTCCCTGTCACATGATCTAGGAGATCATGATCTTCCAATTGAGATCTAATAACATCTTCCAGGTATGGAAGTCATCACTTCCAGTCAGCTTGTCATTCTCCCTGAATTCAAGCTTAGTGGAATCCATTTCCTTCGATGATGATTGCTATAGATAGAGTTTGTCTTCACCTCAGCTATGATACCATGTAAAGTTTTGAAGATGTTCTATGCTAAGAGCAATTTCACTTTTCTCACAGCAATCATACAAGAAGTTAAGCAAAATGCAAATAGAACATATAAGCAGATCTTATAGAAGACAAATCAGAAATAGTAAAAATGTGTGTGTTCATTTCGACGGTCAACAGGATGCTTCAACCAACAAAGTCTCCTTTGGTCAGCCAGCCCAGCATGTGTCACAAAAACCCTCCAACCAGTAGATGAGTCAACCCAAGTCAGTTCTACAAAAGTCAACGCTGTCCTGAAAAGTCAACGCATGGGCAGCAAGCTAAAAGTCAACGCAACAGCAAAATGGTCAACCCTTTGACCTCGATTTTTGTGCCAGGTAGCACGGCCTTCAAAAATCAAACCTTCCACAAGTTTTCAGCTTGATTGGACCAAGCGTTGACCAAAGTCAACGCTGGTCAAACTTTATGCGAAACCCTAGCAGCAGAAACCCTAGCAGCAGTAACCCTAGCAGCCGTACAGTCTGTCTTCTTCGTCCTTCCCACGTGTGGCTGAAATTCGTCCTCCAGGTAGCTCGTACTCTTTAGGATGAGAGAAGAAGATGTGAGTTGTGTTGTGATGAAATTCTCTCCAACTTTTCCTGTATTTATATCCATCAATGAGGGTGTGTGACACATCTGTTGGGCATGTGAGCCTACATTACAAAACTGGCCGACCTTGCACATATAATTTATTAAGAATAATAAATTCAAAATATAAGTTCTGCTCATTGGATTAAGACTATTTTTATATGGATTTTACACCTCTCAGAAAGAGGAATCCAACAAAAATATTAGCCTCTTAATCTGAGCATCAGAACATGGAGTTTGGACCTAGTTGTCCAAATTTAACAAAAATGGACGTCACATTCTGCTGGAATGATGACTGCATCAAGTGCCTAATGTCCTAAAGGAGAAATTGGCCTTCGCTCCAATCCTGGTCTTCCCAAAATGGGATGTGGAGTTTCATGTCCACGTTGATGCATCATGTATAGCACAGGGAGCAGTGCTCACACAAGAGGGAAGAGAAGGCTTGGATCACCCTATCACATTTGCAAGTCGTAGATTGTCCAAAGCTGAAAATAACTATTCCACAACTGAGCACGAGGGACTGGCTATGGTGTACGTGCTCCAAAAATATAGGCACTATTTGCTAGGAGGACATTTCAAAATGTATACAGATCATTCTGCACTAAAATACTTGGTCAATAAGCCTATGTTGTGAGGACGCATATGTAGGTGGCTCTTATTGTTCCAAGAATATGATTTTGAGGTTGTGGTAAAACCTGGATGCCTGAATGCAGGATCGGATCACTTGTCATGTATTGAGATGGGCAAGGAACCTACTAGTTTGGAGGAAGGATTACCTTACACATAACTCTTTGTTTTGCGCAACACGGATGGGCACTTCAAAGATATAATCCACTTTCTAACATCAGGGACCGCGCCAAAGGAATACTCTGTCCAACAAAAGAAGGAATTGGTGGTGCGCGTTGCGGTCTTTTTTATCATCGCAGGGCACCTATACAAAATGGGAAATGATGAGATGTTGCGAAGGTCCATATCTAAATTTGAATGAAGTCATATCCTCACTAAACCACATGGGGGAACTACAGGAGGAAACTATGTAGGATGAGAAACCACACAAAATTCTCTGCGCAGGGTTGTGGTGGCCAACTCTTCATCAGTATTCAAAAGCACACTATAAGTCCTGCGGTATATGTCAAAGGACCGGTAAACCATCATGAAGGGATGAGATGCCTTTGAATCCACAAATAATGATGCAACCTTTCAAAATGTGGGCAATCAAATTTCTGGGACCTATCAAACCCCAGGGGAAAATGGTCGTGATACATCATCACTGTGAAGGAGTACCTTATGTGCTGGGTAGAAGTAGCTAGTCAAAGACTGCAAAACCGCTACAGCTGCGAAGTTTTTGTTTGAACATGTGTTGACCCGATTTGGCTATCCAGAAATCTTAATGAGTGATCGCGATACACATTTCCTGAATGAAACAATCAGCGTGCTCACAAAGGAGTTCCAGGTGTATGACCCGAAAAGCACATTGTATCACCCACAAGCCAATGGGACAGTAGAAGCATTCAACAAAATACCAAAGACTACGCTAACCAAAGTATCCAATGCATAGTGAAGCGATTAGGACCTGTGTGTACTTGCAGTACTATGGGATTATAGGACAACATGCAAGAAACTGACAAGACAAACACCTTTCCGATTAGTTTATGGCATGAAAGTTGTCATGCCAATGGAGTATATTGTGCCTATTCTGCACATAGTAGTGCTCATAGGTATGACAGACTACGAAGCCCTGGAAGAAATGCTCATGCAGTTGGAAAAACTTGAGGAGGAATAGTTCCTAGCCAAATTTCATTAACAGGTGAAAAAGTAGCGTGAGAAGGCCTGGTACGATTGCCATATTAAGTTGTGCACATTCAAGGTAAATGATTTAATGTTGTTGTACGACAATAAGTTTGATAAGTTCCCTGCAAAGTTCAAAATGCATTGGCTGGGACCATATGTTGTTAAGGAGGTCATAGAAGGAGGTGCAGTCCAGCTAGTCAAACTAAATGGAGAACCTTTCCCAGGCAAAGTGAATGGAAGCCACTTGAAGCCCTACACGGGTGGACCAGTTATCTGACTAGCCAGTAGAAGCACAATCTTCGTGCTCCAAGGATTCAGACAACGGTGTGGGACTATAAACATCTTCAACAAATATCGGTATAGATGTAGAGAAGCACTCCTGACACAGAGGTCTTGGAATAGTTTATGAAGTAGATCTAGCAAGAAGTAGCTCAGTGCATTGCTGCCCTCTGCGCAGTTCGAGAATAGTTGGAGGGACTCCATGCAAAGATCCATGCACCAACAGAGTGACACAAGGGAGAGTCATGATGTTTGTGTTTGGGGCTTTTTGGGAATGGAATCCCCCCAAGGCATGTTTTGGGGCTCAAAGCCAAAGTTTTGACTGAATCTTGTTGTAAAGCTCTGCAAATTGTGGGTGCAGGGCCCAAAAGTATGATAGAGTCATAGGGTTGTCCGCCGTAGTTTTGTAATGTAATGTCGGCTGAATAGACCTACCCATGGTTTGCAGACCATGGGATTGTATAAATGGAGTGAGGCTCTAAGGAGAAGAAGAAAGAAGTAGGGAAAAAGTGTAAGTGAGTGAGTTGTAAGTTGAAGTGTGCCTTTGGGTCATAGTGTAGGAGAAGGCTCTGCAGCTGAGTGTGCATAGGCCTAATAGTCCACAGCTGAGTGCGTCAGGCGAGTCAAGTTTATAACCAAGGAAGGAATTAATAAATAGAAGTTTTAACATAATTCTATGTATTTGTTCTTGGGTTAATGCATGTTTGATACAATTTGAAAATATATTGTTTATTTATTGCACACACCTGTATGAATGGTTTATGTTGTTAAGTATAACTTAAAGCATGCAAGTAGCCTAAGATAATCATCTAACATTGGAATACCAGTAAGGTGTTGAGTAATAACACAGAGTGCAACGTTGAGCCCCTGGGTAGGGCTGCGCGAAGGCAGTATATCAGGCTGCGAGGTATGAGAAGGTGTGTGAAGCAACCTGTGTGTAGGGTCAAACCACGGATCACTTGAACTCATCAGACATCTCCAGGGTGCGGAAACCTAGTTCTGGGACCCTCTGATACTACTTTGGGTGAGACCTCAGTCCATGCTTCACAGACTATTTCTGAAAGGGCCAGTAGTACTAGGATTTGTTTGGCTAACTTAACTCTGAACCTACATTAGGCCCCAATAAGCCAACATGCATGGAGAAATTTTCCTTACTAACATGGATCTCCATTCTCGATATCATTAAATTATAATGAGGGAAGAAGACATTCCCAAAACAACCTTTATAACACATGAAGGCCATTATGAGTTTTTGGTTATGCCATTTGACTTACAAAAGCACCTTCAAATTTTTAAAGCTTCAATAATTCTATTTCAAACACTTCTTAGAAAATTTGTGCTAGTATTTTTTCATGACATACTGATTTACATCAAATCTTGGGAAGAGCATTTACAACATGTTGACAAAGTCTTGACACCATTGGAAGAGAAAGAACTATATGCAAATCCTTACAAGTGTGATTTTGGGGTTCAAGAAGCGAAACATTTGGATAATATTGTATCACATGATGGTCTCAAGGTGGATCCTAACAAAATCAAATCTATGAGGGAATGGCCTATCCTTAATAACTTGATGAAACTTAGAGGATTCTTAGGATTGACAAGATATTACCACAAATTTGTTTATAATTATGGGAAAGTAGCAAGATCACTAACACAAATTATTGAAGAAGAAAGGATTTTCTTCGACTAAAGAAGAAACCAAAGAATTTGAAGAACTTAAAGAGGCCATGCTAACAACTCTTGTCTTAGTGATGCCTGAATTCACAAAAACATTTTTTGTGGAGTATGATGCCTCAGACCATAGCATTGGTGCAATTTTGGCACAAGAAGGAAGAATTATTTCCTTTGAAAGTTGTGAACGTAAAGGAAAGAACTTACTCAGAATCATCTATGAAAAATAAATGTTGGCCATACTACATGTAGTTAAGAAATGGTCACCATACATAATAGGAAGACACTACAAAATAAAATTATATCATGATAATCTGAAGTAACTCTTAGAGCATATAATAACTTTAGACGAGAAACAAAATTAAGTCACAAAGATGTTGGGTTATGACTTTGAAATTATCTACAAGGAGAGAAAATGAAATATTGTGGCAGATGCACTCTCATGGAGAGAGGAAGACATAAATGGTTTATTATTTTCTATTTCTATTCCATATTCTGATTAGGTGGAAGAGGCAAGGATAGGATGGTAGCATGATCATAAGATATGCAAGATCATTCAATAACTAAAATTGGTACCTGATACAGTAGAAAAAACTACATGGAAAACTGATTTATTATGATATCAAGATCACTTATACTTATCGAATCATTCTCCTATAGAATGACATTTATAGTTCTCGAAGACATTCCATAGGATCAAGAAAGAATTTTTTTTGGAATGTATTAAAGTAGATGTTCAAAAATTGTGGTAGAATGCATGGTATGCCAACAAAATAATGGAGATACTATCAAGATTCTTGGGATCCTTCAGCTATTAGCAATACCATGCATACATTGGGAAGACGTTTAAGTGGAAATAGTGTGATTATGGTAGTGGTAGGTTGAATGACAAAATATGCCCACTTTTTCTCTCTTTCTGATCCTCTTATAACAAGTATTATGGTAGAATCATTCATAGACACAGTCCAAAATCTACATGGAATACAAAAAATTATTGTAAGAGATAAAGATACAATTTTGATTGGAAAGATTTTGACTGAATTATTTCCTCATTTGGGTACTTAGTTGGCTCACAACTCATCTTACTATGTTGAGTTTGGTGAGAAATCTAGGATTTTGAATAAATTCTTATAAGGATATGTAATTTTTTTTGCATATAATAAATAGGAAAAATGGGTCAAAGGGTTTCCTTTAACATAGTGATGGTAACACACATCCTTCCATTATTCATTAAAATTTCACCATTATGGAGCTTTATGGATATTATCCTCCATCCATAACATCACCCTTGAAATTGACTATAAATGCTCAAGTAGTAGAGGATCACATCCAACACCAACATTACACTGAAAGGGAATTTGAAGTGGGGGATTGCATATTTGTGAGACTAAAACCACATAAACAAATGTCCCTCTAGTCATAAAAGATAGAAATTAAATTATATCCAAGGTATTATGGCCCCTATAACGTGTTGCAGAGGATTGGAAGTATGCCTTACAAGTTAGAGTTTCCCCTATCCTCACATGTACATCTATTATTCCATGTTTCTTGCTTAAACAAGGTCGTCAGTGATAAAATATTAATCCAAAGTCTTTGCCTACAGATTAATGAAGAAAGAGAATTAATAATAGAACTAGAAACAATTTTAGAAACAAGGACTAAGCAGATGAGAAATTGAGCAACTACTTAGTACTTCATCAAATGGAAGATCATATTAATGGAATAATCAACATGGGAAGATAATTATTTCATGCCAAAATAACCACATATCTTCAAGTGTTGAGCGCAACCCTTCTTTGAAACGGAGAGGCATGTAAATCCATTTATAATCCACATATTAAACCAAATACCTCATATTAATCCCTATATATTGAGTGATTACATTTCTATTTCTAATTTGTTATGCATGATGGAAACCCTCACGGTCCAATTTTATTATAATTGAATTCTTTTTCTCCTATATATATACTAAAAAGACCTATTCTTAGGATCATCAAATACTTTATTTTTCATTTTATTTATTCTATAAGGAGGTTTCTCCATCAAAGTGAACTATAATTATCAGTTTCTTATCATTTCTAAGATGCAAGGATCTTAAAACATGATGTCACACAACACTTCACCTTTGTAGCTACCAATTTTGAATTCTACCATGCTTTGTTAACTTGCCATAATATGATATGCTTTCTACATTGGGGACACTTGATATGGAGTAGGATGTGCCATTGTCTACAATCCTAACTTCTCCACCATCTCCGTAGAAACCAGATTGCTAGTGCTACCAGTATCAATAACCATTTTGCAACATTTCCATCTAGATTTGCACATTGTTCTTAATAGACTTCTGCTCTGTATTGGCTCAAAAATTTCTTTCTTAGGTTTAATAAATATTCTCTTCAACATCAACGACTCACCCGTCTCAAGCGTTTCTTCCTTTGTGTCTAAATTTGATGTTCCTTATTTATATTTTCCAATATCATCCTTTCTTTGATTGAATGTCATACTTTCAGGAAAATTCCGTGACATATGTCCTATATTTCCACATATATAAAATCTCACTTCTCTTCATCAGCCTCTTCCCCTCCAAAGGAATCTTCCACCTCTTATTTCTCCTCCTTTTGGAGATTAGCAACTATAACTTCCTCCTTCTTCTCTTGGAGGTTGGGCTCTTACTCGACTAGAAGATCCTTTTCCCTTTTTGGAACTCCTTCCTCCATTCCTTCAGCTTCATTTTTTAGAAATTTTCCCTTCCACTCTTTAAGATGCCCAATAGGGATCCTCCATTGTCTTCAAGGGAAAGAGGCAAATTTAATTTTGAATATCATAACTTAGGCCATTTATATATTTGGTGACCTTCTTGACATCTTCCTCTTTGTTGCCTAGTCTGATGTTTAACCTATATAATTCTTTAGTGTACTCTTTCACTATCATGGATTTTTTCTTTAGGTTTTTCAATTGTTTGAACAAATTATATGGTAATCCTTCGACATGAATTTACTTTTAAAATTGGCTAACACTCTACTCTAGATCTTAGTCTTCGTATTTCGATTTCTTATCGGATCTTACTGTCATTCTTCCCACAATAATTCTTCATGTCTCCTCATCCTTCTCACAAGATATTTGACCTTCTAGCATCCTCCACATCTTCATAGTCAAAGTACTTATCCAATGTGCTAATCTAATCAAGAAAGTTTTCCAAATTTATGTTGCCATCATACAATGGCACCTCCATTTTCTATTTGGGCTTTACCTTTTTAACCACCTATATCAACTATTCCTTTATTTTCTCTCTTCCTCAAGCTCCTTCCATCTCCTCCTCTAAGCTCCTATTTTCAATCTCATTGATATCTCCCACATTGTGTTATATTCTTTGGGGTATCTCCATGACTTACATTGTTTCCTAGCTACACCACAACTCCATTGTTAATTTTGTATCCATCACATTTTTTCTCAACGTCCTCTTTTGGATGCATGTATTTCATAGTAGCTCAATGAGTCTTCTCAATACTTTTATCGAGCCTCAAACTCTACACATGTTCCTACATTGATACCACCTAATGCAAAAAAATACGATTGTGGGGCCATTTTTTTGTTTATTCCCTTAGGTGCTAAAACCTTCTAAGGCTCACACATGAATTTTTTCCTATTCACGGAAGGAAAGTATTGGAGTCCAACCCCTTTTTTTCATTCCCCTCATTAACGTAGTTCAACCCTTGGTCGAGGACTAGTTTAAACACTTGATTAATTGGGTGACTATCTAGTTTATTTGCCTGGGACTTTTCTTTAATGTCATTAATCAACTCTGTAGATTGACAACTAATGGGAATTGTAGGGGATGTGGCCCTCAATGTTATTGAGGTAGGGGGGTTTTATAATAATGGTTTCTCCCTTGTCTTTATGACTGGGCCATTCAGAACTTGTTCGCTCCAAACATTCTCACCATGCCCAAGCTTCCCCAACCCTTTTGATATGTGCCCAATACCCTTTGACTTATAACCTTGTGGTTTTGACCTATTAATTTTGTTAGTGCAATTTTCAATCCCTTTTTTAGTTTCAACTATGGATCAATGAATCAACATTAAGAGGAACTCAATTCTTTCCAATTGTATTGGAAGCAGAGGGGGCCGTAGGAATTAAACCCTATATTTAAATAATGCTTTAACAATGACTCAAGTGTACTCAAACAAAATAAACTAAATGGAATCACTTCGGTTCCCAACTGATATGATAAATTACAAAAAAGAAAAGAAATTTCTAGCTCGAGAGATCAATTTCAATTCCATTAACATAGAATTACAGAGTTTAGTTGACACCTCAAAGTATTCTTCCGTTCTCTTGCTCATGCATTCCTGCGACCTACAACTTACATATTTTATTTATAAAATAGATGAAATATTTGGTAATATAATTGGGAGGCTGCTTTCCAACAATGCCTCTCTTGAAGTTAGTCTAGGAATTCTCTAGAAGCCCTCTAACCAACTAATTACAATTGTCCAGAAAAGGTACACAGAAGCATAACAAAATAGATATTCGATACTAAATTTATACTATGAGTTTTTCCTCATGGGAAAATGAAAACTTTACAAGGATTCCCCTATATGAGTTGACCATGGTTATCCATGGTTCACAATAATCAAACAAGCCTCACCATAATCCACCATGGTGACAATAGTTTACTATGGCTGACCATGGTTGACTATGGTTGACATAGTAAACCTAGTAAGCCAAATAAGCCTAATTAATCTAATAAAATTAGGTTAACCTAGTAAACCTAATAATCCTATGTCAACCTAGTAATTTGTTCGTCATCCTAAGAAAGCTAAGTCAACCTAGTAATCTTAACAGTAAAATTAGTAAACCTATGTAAACCATATCTCAACCTTATGAACCTAGGTCATGCTAGTAAACCTAACTAAACCCAACAAATCTATTAAACCTAGTAAATCTATGTCGACCTAGGTGAACATATTAAACCATGGTTAATCTAATAAACCTAGGTTAACTTAGTAAGCATATGTTAGCCGAGTAAATCTCATAAATGTTGTCAACATAATAAATATATGTGAACATAGTAATCCTAATAAACCTTGCTTTACTTGGTAAGGATGGGTCAACTTACTCAACCTAGGTGAACTTAGTAAACCTAGGTCACACTAGTAATCCTAAGTCAACCTAATAAATGTAAGTAAAATTAGAAAACATAGGTCAACCTAGTAATCCTAGGTAAACCTAGTAAACTTATCTTAATCTAATATGCATGGAAAAACTAGGTCAACATGGTAAACCTAGTAAACATGGTTCAACTTAGTAAACCTATTAAACCTAATAAACCTAGGTCAACATAGTAAATTTGGTAGACCTAACTAGCCTACCAAACCTTGTAAAGCTAGGTCAACCTACTCAATGTAGGTAAACCTAACAAACCTAGTTCAACCCATCAAATCTTGTAAACTTAGAAAAATTATGTGAACCTAATAAACCTACTAAATATAGTATACTTAGTAAACATAATATACCCATGTTAATCTAGTAAACCATAAGTTATCCTAATAAACCTAGGTCAACCTAGTAAACATATTAAATCTAGTAATATTATGTGAACCTAAGTCAACCTTAGTCAACTTAATAAACTAGGTCTATTTGGTAATCATAGTCAACTTAGGTCAACCTAGTAAACTATGGTTAAGCTAGTAAACGTAGGACAACTTACTAAATGTTGGTTGACCTAATAGATATAATAAACCTAGTAAATATAGGTTAACCTAGTAAATATTGTAAACCTAATAAACCTTGGACAACATTATAAACGTTGGTCAACCTAGTCAACCTAGTTACCCTAGGTCAACCTAGTAAATCTAGTCCACCTAGGAAATGTAGGTTAACTTATTAAACCTAGGTAAACCTAGTAAATCTACTAAAGCTAGCCTAAGACAACTCAGTAAACTTGGTGAACCTAGTAACCTAGGTCAAACTAATATCCTAGTAAACCTAGTGAGATTAATAACCTAGGTAAGCCTAGTAAACCTAGGTTAACCTAGTCAACTTAGTAAAGGTAGGTCAATGCATTAAACCTAATTCAACATAGTAGTAATAAGTTAACTTAGTAAACCTACATGAACCTAGTAAATCTAGTAAACGTAGGTAAACTTAGTAAATTTAATAAAGATACGTCAACTTTGGAAACGTATGTCAACCTATATGACTTATGTTGACCATGGTTTACTATTGTTGAGGTAGTAAACCTAAGTCAACGTAGTAAACATAGCTTAATCTAGTAAATGTAGTTAACTTGGTTAACCTAGTAAACATAATTCCACCTAACAAACTTAATAAACATAGGTGAACCTAATACACTTTGGTTGACTTTCTAAATTTGATAAAGCTAGGTCAAATTATTATAATGTTTATTGTTTGTCAAGTTTCAGTGTCATTCGTTGTTCATCACATTATTACATCATTTATTCTTTATTAATTTTAATTGTTGTTTGTCTTTTGCCACATTTCTATGTGGTTGTCTTGTGATGGGGTTCGTTTATTTGACATCATGACATAGTTTATTATTCATCATAATGCAAATACAAATTCATTTCTTGTTTGTGAAACTACAACATTATTTCTTGTTTGTCACTTCATGCCATCATTTTTTATCCAATTCCAACATTGTTTATTGTTTATCATAATGTGAATTTGTTTGTTTTGTGCCACATTGTGATGTTGTTTTTCATTCACCACATTTCATGACTATTATTTGTCACATTCGGAACAATATAAATGTTATTTCCCATGTTCACATAGGTAAACCGAGTAAATATAATAAATATAATGAATTAAGGTATCCTCGTAAACCTAGTTCACCTAGTAACCTATGTCAAACTAATATCCATATAAACCTAATAAACCTAGATCAGACGAGTAAACTAGGTCAACCTAGTAAATATAGTAAACAAAGTAAATTTAGGTCAACCTCATAAGCCTAGTAATCCTAGTAAACATAAGAAACCTAGGGAAACCTAGTAAATCTTGTAACCTTAGGTCACCTTAGGCTAACCTAGAAATCTTAAGTTAAATTGGTAAACCTAGGTCAGCCTAGTAAATATATTAAGACGAGGCCAACATAGTAAAGTTAATAAAGGTAGGTAAACCTAAAAGACCTAAGTCGACCTAAATTACTATGGTTAACTTAGTAAAGCTAGGTTAGTCAAGTAAAAAGAGGCCAGTTTAGTAAACCTAGGTCAACCAAATAAATCTAAGTTAATAGATTGAATGTAATAAATCGAGGTCAACCTTGTAAATTGGTAAATCTAGGTTATATAGCAGTGACGTTTTTTTATTCAAAATTATGATGTCATTTGTTGCTCATCACATTGTGACATCATTTGTTCTTTGTTAGTTTGAAATGTTGTTTGTTGTTTGTCACATTTCAATGTCATCACATTGGAATGTGTTTCTTTAGTTGTCACGTTATGGCAATCTTTGTTGTTCATCACATTGTGACATCGTTCTTATCTCCAATTGGAATGTTGCTTGTTGTTCATCAAATTGTGACATTTTGTTTTTTTTTTTTCACATAGTGACGTTGTTTATTGTTTCTTAGTTTGGGAACAATACCATACTTAGTCATAGGTGACATGTGTTAATGTATAGTTAATAAGTTATCAATTTCTAAAGTATAAATTTATGTATTATTAATTTATTTTAAATCTATTAATCTCTAGGGTAATTTGTAGACTAATGTATTACTAATATCCATGATTTTAGGGATTTCCACATTTTAAGATTAGGTTTTGTAAAAAGATGCATGCTTATACATAAAACCTTTGTCTTTTTCTCTTGTTCTAGATTAAGGACTATTTCTTCCCTTAATGTTATATGTTTAATTGATTTTAAACAATATGTATTTAGTTTCTGAGACATGTTTTCGGCAATAATAACATCAAAATTAATTTACGACATGTTTTGAACCAAAAAGTGTGGTTCATTGTCAATACAAGATGAAGAATCAGATCAAGAGACTGATCACTCAAATAGATAGAAAGAAATGACTACTTTTCACCAAAAGAAACAACTACATTTGAGTGGACCAAGAGTTAGGGGAAACTT
>APFE030918219.1:0-25848 GCA_000404065.3 Pinus taeda
ATTTGTTGTTAATGAATTATTTCATGTACTCCTTGGTCTATGTGATGAATATGCTTTGTTTTATGAAATATTCAGGTGTTATGTAATCGTTTGACTGTTAGTGTATGCAGTTCTTAAAGTGAAGGAGGAGCTCATCTGGATCAGCAAGGTTGGACTGCTACAACAAGCGTTGGACCTAAGGTAAGATCGGAAAACACTTGGTTTCTTATAGAATAATGTATGTTTAGAGAAGGATTGCTCTTGTTTGGTTTGTTTTACACTAGAGAGTCTTAGACTCCTAGGGAGGTTAGGTTTGTCCGCAAAAATAACTCTTTCCGCATGACACAATCCCTTCTACCTGAGAGTACCCTTTGGCCACGAATTTGGCCTTGTGCTTCTCAGTGCTTTCATATGCTGCATGCTTTACCTTGTAAATCCATCTTGAACCCACCACTAACTTGTCTATTGGTCTTGGGACCACTTCCAAAACATTTTTTCTGAAAATGGAATCATATTCCTCTACCATAACATCAACCCATACTAGTTGCTCTACTGCTTCTGTCAAATGAGGCTAGTTTTGTCTCTACTAGCTCAATCATCAGAGCCATGTAGCCAGTGTACCAATTTGGTGATCTCCTATCTCTACACAGTGATGTGGGTGCTCCCATATTCTCTCTAGCATCCTACAATAATTTTCTAGCTTGCCTAGTATGCTTCCTTCCTTTCCTGGATATCTTTGCTTGAGTGGGTGTCTCCACTCTCTGCTCCTTTACTTGTGGCTGCTCCATAACATCTTGAGGTTCTTCCTTTGGAGCCAAAATATCCTAATCTGAATGCAACTGAAGATCCCTCTCAAGAGAATACATCATTTCTTTCTCCTCATCAAAATTCACATCTCAACGAAAAATTGTCATCTTGAGAGATGGAAAGTATAAATTATAATTGTGAGGTGTTTATGTGTACCCCAAAAATAGGCCCAACTCTGTTGACTCTAGTTTTTTCCTTGATTCCTTGGAAAAATGATAGTAAACTGATGATCCAAAGATCGTGAAGTGTGACACATTTGGTTTCTTCCCTAAAAAAACTTCTTTTGGTGTACTCATCCTAAGAATCCAATGAGGACTCTTGTTCTTCAAATAGACCATTGTGTTTCATGCTTTAGCCCACAAGTGCAGTGGTAGGCATTGGTCATGCAACATCGCCCTTGATTCTTCCACAATACTAATGTTCTTCCTCTCAGCTACATAGTTTTTCTGTGTGTTTTTGGGTGTTGTCAACTCCCGTCGAATGACTTCCTTTGCACAAAAAAATTTAAACTCATTTGATACATATTCACCACCATTATTGCTTCTGAGAGTCTTCACTTTCCTACTAGTTTCTTTCTCAACACGTGATTTGAATTCAACAAACTTGGAGAATGTATGGGTTTTCTACTACATGAAGAAAATCCATCACTTATGTTAGAAATTATATAAAAATATAACATACTACATGTGCTTGGAAGTGGATACTATCCAGAAAGGTCCACAGACATTAGAGTGGATCCTTTCAAGGATTGCATTCACCCTAATATCTTGATCATTGAAGGTGGATTTTGTGCACTTCCCCAAGGTACACCCTTTGCATGTATTATGCTTCTCTAGTTCTATGTTGGGGATACTTGTGGTTATCTATTGCATGATCTTCAAAGCTCCATGATGCAAATGGCCAAGTCTTCTATGCCATAATTCATGACATCTAGGCTTTGCATCTTCTCTGCCTTTGTGCTCAAAGTAGCACATTTTTCCACATCCAACTTGTATAGGTTCTTCACTTGAACCCTAATTTGCTTCACTTGTCCCATGGTGACGTGTCTCAAGAATTCCTTTCCTTTGTTGAATATCACATTGTAGCCACGGTCTTCCAACACCATGATGGAAACCAGATTCTTATTTAGACCTAGTACAAATATCACATCCTTGAGCCTAAGAGGAGAGCTTGAATCCCTATGAAAGGTGATAGCATCAATCCCAGTCGTGTTATACCTTCCATCATCTCCCATCTCAATGTGCATATGGAGATCCTTCTCCTCCAAATCACTGAAGAAATATATGTTCCCCATCATATGGAATGGGGCACCACTATCCAGATACCACATGCTTCCCATCATTGTTCTTTCCATGCATGTTATGAGGGTGAAGTCCAATTCGAATTGTGAAGCCAAAACTTCACCTACCACTCCTCTTGAGGGCTTCTTTCCCGCCTTCTTCTGTGGACACTTTGTGGTATAGTATCCTAGTTCATGACAGTGAAATCACTTGATTTTGGACAATCTTTCTTCTTGCCCCCTTGACTAGAATCTCCTTTGGATTGGGATTTCTTCCCTTTCCCTTTATTTCCCTTTCTAGCCAAGGCACAGTTCTCCTCATCATCACACTTGGATGAGTCTTTGTCTCTATTGTTTTGCCTTATTTTTTCTTGCACCAAATCATACCACAATATTTCCCAATTTGGTAGCTTCCCCCTCCCATTTGCCAAATCCAGGTAGCTATGTCAGCTCTTGGGAAGGCCTAGAAGTTCTAGGCTCACCATATCATCTTCTACAACCATAACACCAACACTCCCAAGTTCATCACGACATTGTGTGAACCTACTCAAGTATTGTGGTATTGTCTCTCCCTTCCACATCTTGATATTCTGAAGCTTGTCCTTGAGTGTCAGCTTCTTTTGGTCACTATTGTTCTAGAAAAAATCTATTAATGCTTTCAAAATTGCATATGGATTCTCTTTCCCATGGATATTAGCTAAAATATAGTTTCATACTCACTTTAGTATGATTCTTGTCACCTTGGATACACACTTCTTCCATTTTGCTAGATTATGGGTATAAATTTTTGCTGTTTTTTGGATATTATTATCAATGAATTCCTTCAACCCAATATCTTCCATCATTCTCTCCATGTGGTCCTTCCAAGAAACATAATTTGAGCTTCCCTCAAGGGCATACTTAATTCTTAATCTAGAGAAAGCCATCCTATTAGCCCTGAAGAATTGATCCTGCAAATTTGATCTTCCTGCAAAGACAACTTCGAATTCTCTTCTCTACAGTTATGAATCTTGCATTGATACCATGTAGGATTTTAATGTAGATTCAAAAAATTTCATGTAATTTACTAAAACATAAGACTCAAATCTACTCTGCTCATCAACAAAAGAAAATTCATGATCGAGAACGCATATAAAAAACATGCATCATGATTAAACACACATACACAAAGTTTTTACTAGGGGAAAGAAACTTCTCAAATGATCTAGGTGGATATTGGTGGCCACCCACCTATTCCACTTTGACCTCCAATCGGTTTCATTTGTTGCCTTGTTTATTTTAGAATTTACTATTTTTAGCCATTTTTTAGGTCTTGAACTTCCAGTGACCCCCCTAAACGAAATTTTTTGAGGTTTGTTGCAGGCCTTTACCCAGAGGCAAGGGCCTATGGAAAATCATGTCGTACTCAAAGAGACCTTTCCAACAAGGTATCATACGTGCCAAATGGATATAATATGACCAAGTTATGACCCCAGGAAGTTGGTTGCCCAAAGGGGACCACAAACGCTTGGCATTACATCTCTTGGGTTAGGGGTTTCGTTGTTTAGGGTTTTCTCATGTTTTTCAATAATAAAGAAGCCCTTGAGCTTCATTGTAACACAATTCAGAGGCATGTGGCTGTCACATCTCTTCTTAGAGATAAGCTACAATCACTTGAGCTAGTATTATTTCCATTATGTTTATAAGGATATTTCAGTATCTGATATTAATGAAATGAAGTGTTAGAAAAAGTGTTATTTCTATTACATATCTATATTTATGGTTATATATGTAATTTGTTGCATTCCTATTTAAGTTTGGATTAGTGATATAAGAGTGGTCTACTCTTTCTCTGCTTTTCTTTGCATGTGTCCAACGAGGTCAGGATATAAGGAGTTAGCGCTCGAATTGGTTGAACCTTTGCAAGACCAGCCTTGCAAATACCAATGGCCTCCCATGGCAGAAGAGAATAAAGACAAGGGAGAAAGAGATCCTTTCAAAATCTTGCTCACAAAAGCCCTCAAGTGACAAAGGAATGCAATGAAGGACAACTTTTCCCAAATCTTTCAGCGGTTACCCAAAGGTGACACATCTACTTTCGACAGCTACTATGGAAGTGCCACACCCTTTAAGGTACATGTTAACTTTGACATCCCAATATTTGAAGGAAAAATAGATGCAGACACCGTAGATAAATGGTTAAATATGCTAGAAGGATATTTTTTTGTTCATGATTTTTCCAGCCAGGAAAATATTACTTTTTCACTTCTCAATTTGTCACCCACGTCAAGGACTAGTGGGAAACCTATAGTGAGAAGAAAGATGAAAGTACACCCTCACTATTTTCAGTGACACCCACTTGGAATTAGTTCCAGTATGCCATCAAGGATCAATACTACCCTATCGAAAGCTATGAGGATAAATACATAAAGTGGACCACACTGCGACAGGGGAGTGACTAGGAAATTCAGAGTTTATCAATGTTTTCCATACCATTTGCACGAAGTTGGGTACCAAGGATTCTAAGAAACATTTGGTACTCAAGTACCGTGGTTTCCTGCAAAAGTACATCTAGGATGAGAGGGAGTTCTTGGGCATCTCCTTACTCATCATGGCGTATAGGTACATTATCAAGATTAAGAAGAAGTTTAAACATAAAAAGTGAGAATTTGGATCTGTGAATCCAAAGCAAGGGAAAGGTTCCCCCAAACCGTAGAACAAAGGGAAAAGCCAAGGTAGGGTGACCCAGGATAGCCCACCGAAGCTGCAAGCAAAGAACAACACCATGAAGACAAAGAAGGACTCGGGAAAGTGGTGTGAGTTCCATAAGAGCTCCACTCACAACACAAGTGAGTGTTAGGCCACGCAGTCCCTAGCGGCAGAGCTAAAGGTTTCTAAGTGAGACGCATGTTTTGAATCTGAGTTAGAACCCAACAAGAGGAATGATAGAGGGAAGAAGATCATTGAAATGGAGCTGAGTGCCACTGCGGTGACCACCAAGATCCAGAAGAGGGGGAACGCCTATTCCACTCACAGATGTCAGTGAAGGGTTATCCATTGTAGTTCATTGTCCAAAGAGGGAGCCAAAATAAACTCATTTCAATAGAATTCATGAAGTATTTAGGCCTATCGAATAAAACAAATCCACAGTCATACACCATTGGGTGACTTCACCAAGGACGATATCTTTTTGTTATCCAGCAGTGTCGCGTTCCCCACAACATCAATCCCTTCATGGATGAGGGATTGTGTGATGTTGCTCCTCTTGAATTTTTGATGTATTGTATGGACCACCATACTTATGGAAGCATAATTATATATATGAGTCTAAACCTCACTTTGTTATTATTTCTTTGGGTAGTAAGTTATACAGGATACCGGAGGTAGCCCCACCAACCGCCATCTCCTTAATCTCTTCTAAGCAATGCAGTAAGGTCTTCTCCCAAACTGGGAAATTTGTTTTCTTTATGATTTGCTTTCAAGTTAATGGGAAGGTTGTAGCCACATCCATGGCCCCAGGGAAGGGTTCCTCCAAGCAGTAGAAGTAGGAGGATACAGTCATGGAGGAATAGATGGACATCTTCTTCTCACCCACAAGGGCACCCTTGCATTGTTAGGTGAAACATTCAATGGATCTGACTCCTGAAGCACATCTACCCAACAAGCTGATATATTGTCGGTCCATTCTGGAAAATTAAGAGATCAAGTGGAAAATCTAGGATTTTCTACAAAAAGGGCACATCCAACCAAGTTCCTCACCTTGTGGGAGCCCGATTGTACTTGTACAGAAGAATAATAGGATATGGACGCTTTGCATTGATTATCAGGCATTAAATGAAATTACTATCAGGAAGATGTGTCCAATCCCATGGATTGATGATTTTCTGGACCAACTCAAGGGGCCCAAGTATTTCACCAAGATTGATATGAAGTTTGGTTATCACCAAGTTCTAATAGAACCCACAGATGTATGGAAGACCACCTTTAAATCCAAGGAAGGCCTTTTCAAATGGTTGGTTATGCCATTCGGGTTGACAAATGCCCTTGCTACTTTTATGAGGCTAATGGATGACATATTGTGGCCCTTCACCAACTCGTTCGTGGTGGTTTATCTGGAGGACATCCTCATCCTCAACAAGAGTTGGGAAGAACACTTGCAACACATTCGGTAGGTCCTTCAAACCCTTCGGCAACAAAAACTTTGTGCCAACTTGGATAAATGCAACTTTGTCTTGAGCCAGGTCCAATACTTGGGTTACATCATAGATGAGTGTGGCATGGATGTGGACCTAACTAAGATCCAAGTCATTTGGGATTTTCCAGCCCCAACCACTATAACACAGCTTTGTAGCTTTTTCAGCCTTGAAATTTTTTATCGGAGGTTCATGTTGGGATTCTCCCATATTACTTGGAATTTGTGTCAGATTACTAAGTGTGGGGTGAAATCAAATTTTTTCTGGTTCGAGTCCCAACAGAAGACATTCATTGATTTGAAGCACTGCCTCTGCTTTGCACCCGTACTCACACTGCCAAACCTGTAGAAACCATTTGAGATTGAGACAGAAGCCTCAGACTATGTTATTGGTGCATTCTTCACCCAACATGGGCATCCAGTGGCCTATCATAGTGAGACACTTTCTGATACAATTCATAAGTACCCCACCTATGATAAAGAGATGTATTCCATCATGCAGGCTTGCCAACAGTGGAAGCACTACATTATGGGGAAGGAGATGGTCATCCACACCGATCACCGACCTCTTCAATTTATACAGACACAGGGGAATTTGCATAAAGATATCCATCAGAATAGGTTTGAATATCTGCATTCCACTTGAAAATTAAATAAAAAATGGGCATCCAACACCAACCATGTTGTAAACTACCTCAGTCAGCCCCCAGTTGCAGCACTGACTACTGTTCTCAATTCTTGTGGTCATGAGACCTCTAGATGGATGCAACTATACAAAATTGATCCAGAGTTCACCTCCACATATCATATGCTAGTATATGCAAAGGAAGTTCTTGATCTCCACCTCCAGGACACATTATTATGCTACCTAGGCCACTTTGTGTTCCTTCAAGCGAGCGTGCTAAGCTGATTTGGGAGGCACACTACAGTTGGGTCGCAGGACAATTTAGTGTGGAGAAAACTGTGGTTTTCATACAAAAGTACTTTTATTGGCCCAAAATTTGACTAGATGTTGGGAAACATATCATATCTTGTACTGCCTATGCCATCGCCAAGCCAACCATCAAGAAGCAAGGAATGTACACTACTCTACATACTCCTAGCCAGTCGTGGGAATCCATCTCCATGGACTATATGTCTGGCCTCCCTTCTACCAAGCATGGTAATGACTACGCATTTTTGGTCGTGGACACATTTTCTAAGAGGGCTATATTGGTAGTTTGCAAGAAGAGTATCACCGTAGAGGAAATTGCCAAACTCTTCTTTGAACGAGTATGGGTACATTTTGGGATCCCACAAATTATTATATCAGATTGTGATAGAAGTTTTCTAAGCACATCCTGGTCAAGCCTCTGGACACTATTGGACACCAATCTCACCAAGTCGACTGCCTTCCATCCCCAGATTGATGGCTAGATGGAGGTCGTCAATAAGATGATAGTACACATACTTCACATGTACAACTCCAAGCATCCTCGAACCTGGGATAAGAGTCTTCCATGTGTAGAAAAATTATAATAGAGCTCCCCATAGCTCAATTGGTCACAGTCCCTTTCAAGTGGGTCTAGGATTTCAACCATTGTGTTTGATTGATGTTGCCACGCCTCATGCAACTACACAGACATAATCCACACGTGTATTGTTCGAGGCTGATAAAGCGATCATATTTATTGAATGCATCTAACACATCCTCCAGCAGGTTCATGACATCTTGGAGAAGTCAAACACCAAGTACAAGCAATGACATGATCAACATTAGGTGCCACACAAGGTTCAGGTGGGTGACAAAGTTTGGTTGCATTTGCAGAAAGAACACCTTATCAAAGCCCATCAAAAGCTCATACCACTCTGATATGGTCCTTAGCCCATTACCAAGGTTATGGGAGATAATTCCTTTGAGCTCAAAATTCCCTCATTCCTTGGCCTGCACCCAATGTTCAATGTGGACTGCCTTCAGCCATACTTCCCACCATTACTAGACACATCAAACATTAAAAAACAACTCACACCAATAGAGTTAAACCCAGACTGCATGGAACAAGCCATAACTAATTAGATTATGGAAACACATGTCAAGAACACTCACCAACAAAAGATCCAACTATATCAAGTTGACAAACTTGGTCAAATCCTACACCAAGGCAAGTGGCTCACCACGAACCAGGTTCAACAGAAATTTCCTCACCTCATGGAGGCTCTACATGCAATGGTGATCATTGCTTCCTAAGGGGGGAAGAATGGATCAAATGGATATTAGTGGCAACTCACCTATTCCACTTATAACTCCAGTCGTTTTCATTTGTTTCCTTGTTTATTTAAGCATTTACTATTTTTAGTAGTTTTTCAGGGCCTGAACTTTCGGAGTAGTTTTAACCCCCTAAACTGCATTTTTTTAAGGTCCGTTGTAGGTCCATATCCATAGGTATGGTCTTGTGGAAAATCCAGTAGTAATCAAAGAGACTTTTCCAACAAGGTATCATATGCACCAAATGAAGATAATATGACCAAGTTATGACCTCGGGAAGTTGGTTGCCCAACTAACCCCAATGGGGCCCACAAACACTTGTTGTTACATCTCCTGGGGTTAGGGGTTTGGTTGCTTAGGGTTTTCTCATGTTTTTCAATAATAAATAGCCCCTTTAGTGTAATTTTAACATAGTTCAAAGGCATGTAGCCGCCACATCTCTTCTCAGAGATACGCTACCATCGCCTGAGCTAGTCTTATTTCCATTCCATTTGTAAGCATATTTCAGTATCTAATATTAATGAAATGAAGTGTTATTTCTGCCACATCTTTGTATTTGTGGTTATATCTATAATTTGTAGCGTTCATATTTAAGTTTGGATCATAAAAACTCATTCCTATATGTATTGCATTAATCAAATAATATGGATGAATACAATATGATTGCTCAAGCTTGAGCACAACCTGCACCTATATCTTCTATCCTCTGCATGACTGACTAAATTTGGTCAATACTTAGCCAATTTTAAAACCCTCTAGGCTCATATTTCCTTGCATTTTTCCTCAAGGAGTTAATCCCTATTATTTAGGAAATTCCTCAATATAGATTATGCAATTCCTTTAGGTCATTCTCTCACTGCATGCACCACCAATACAACTTGGAATAGTTTACAACTAATATTACATTTCCCTTGAACTCCAATCTCAAATGGGTAACTCAAATTCTATGCATGCATGATTTAATTTAGGCTAATTTATCAGTTAACTGGTTAAGCATTGAAGTTACACCCCACTATTAGACCTCCTACTAGTTTCTCCAACAGTTGGAACTATTTTAACTGACCATGAAACTATTTAACTTAATTAAATTGTTACAAATGAAATTAACTCATCCTGGGCTCCTTAAATTTAGTAATCATTGTACACAACTCAAATTCATGCCCCCAACTTGAATTAACTAATCTAACTAAGTGATAACAACTATATCACCTTAGTTAACTCATTCAAGTTGTCCATTGATGTGGAATTTCGAATTTTGAATTTCTCATAATTTAATCAAGGGAAAATTAAATTAGGAATTTCTTGTTGAATTTTCAATAAGGAATTATTTAAGATGTCCCAAAGGGAGGAGGAAATCCTAGAATACAATATAGAGTGTCTTTATTATAATCTACAGAGATCCAAGAATAGTGATATGGACAAAGATATTTTGAAGACAATTTTGATTAGGGGAATGAAGGAAGATTGCTTGGATATGTTAAATCTCATAGGGAAGGGGAATATATCTAAAGAACCTGATGATGATATCGTTGCACTTTTCTTGAGAAGTTCTAGAGGATCGGTAAGAAATAAGACCTTGTCACAAGATGCCTTTGCCAGAGTACAAATATTAGCTAATTGTGAGGTGACAAGAGAAAATATTGGTAATTTTCTTTAAAAAATTAAAATCAACATCATGAGATATTTTTCCTCTCAACTGGATATGTTGCAGGTAAAATAGAGGCAAATTGAAGTAGAAAAGGATTTATCTATATTCTACCCCAAGTGTAGAATGAAGCATCCTCTTAAGGAATTCCCACTAAACAATATAAAAATTTGTAACATTTGCGAATAAGAGAATTCTATAGTACATTTCCCATCATTACCATGAATAAATTTATTTTTTAAGTAATTAGGAGAAGAAGCTAAAATAGAATACTTCATTAGCTCCAAGAAACCATGGTAACCTCATCCACCATGTATGTTCCAAGCAAGGTATGGTCCAGGATCATTTTTCTTCTCTGAATGTTTGGTCTAATATGTACAATCGTAAATAATTTTCTTAATAAATGCCATATTTTAGAGCTCCTTGGTAGTTTTTGAACCTCCCTTGGTCCAGTATCCAATGCTTTAGCCCCAGTGGCCTTCTCCTCCAAACCAATCACTTTCATGGCCTCAAGGATGGTGTGGGACCACTTTTCTAGGACAACTTCCTGTGAAATTACCGATTCATTATCAATAGCTACACATTCGTTCTAATGTATTAGTAAGGTAGCTTCCTTTACAACCCCATTTACATGTACATTCTAACCCTAATCCCAACAATAAGGCAACACAAAAAGTTGAAGTACCAATTTCCCCACTTATTTTATTTCCCTTATTGAGTGTAATGAAGTTTGATTGCGGTCAGAGAGAGAATTAAACATGAGAGTTTCCCCTGTTATCATATAAAATGAAGAATATGGTTCACCTATGGAGGAAGCTCCAAACTAGGTATCATTGAATAAACAATGGGTTGAATCCTTTGTAACAAGCAATGACATTGTTACGACTAAGACTATTGTAATAATCGATACCACCGTAACAACCAATACCATTTTAACAGTTGATGTTGATGATATGACTAAAACACTTGTAATAGTTGATATTATTACTAGTGTGGGGCATGTAACAGTCAAAGATGTTATCAATACTAATACTTCTTTAAATCCACCATATCTAGAAATACTAACCATAGCTAAGGTTACCATTCAACCTGAGTCTAATTTTCTAAAACAAATTAAATAGTTTGAATGTTTAATCCCACTACTTCAAGAAATTACAGATGTCCTAATTCAAGTCAAAATAACAAGGGATATTTGTGTCAATAATCTTGGTAGGAAACCTCGGGATCCATCCACTATGCATGTGGTGGGAAAGCATTCAAAGTTAATGTTGAGAGAAAATATGTTTACCAAGTATGAATATCCTAGGAATCCAACAATAATTATTCATGTTGTACAAACAAATATTCGAAATACATTGGTTTACCTGGGTGTTGTGATCAATATAATGACTCGAGAGACCTTTGAGTTGTTTCAATTCATCAATCTAAGACCAACAACAACTATGTTGGAATTGGTTGATAGGTATAAAATTTAGCCTGAGGGAGTTCTAAAGGATATAGTTATTTCAATTGAGTCTTGGGAGTACCTAGTTGATTTTGTGGTGTTATAACCTAAGACACATTTTGGTGGACAACCCTTAATTTTAGGAAAACCTTGGTTAACCACTTTAGATGTTTTTATCAATTGTAGATCAACATTTATGATAATTTATAATGGGACTACTAAAAAGAACGTTTTTCTTTGTCCTCCAACTAGACTAAATACTGATTATTATAGCCCTTTATGGCTTGAATTTGAGCCAGAAGGGGATGATACATGCCCACTCCTTACTACTGGCAAGGTCTTATATTTCATAAATGAGGCAAAGGGAAATACCATTAGTATTTTTATTAATGACCCCTATATTGTTACTTAGCCACTGTCCTAGTTATTGAATTCTATAATGGAAAACCTAGTAAGGATGATGTCATTGATGATATTATTACAAAAAAAATACCAACTGCCCCAAGTCCTAAGAGTATTCCAGGTCAAAGTGAGCCTAGAAAGACCTTAAATATTAACCCTAATTTACCTCCTACATAAATAGAGAAGTTGGTACAGCTACTAAGAATGTAGAAAGAAGTCATTGCATGGGACTATAAGGACATGAAGGTTATTCAACTTGATCTATGCACTCATCGTATTTATTTAATAGAAGGTTTCCATCCTATTCGACAACCTTAGAAAAAAATAAACCTAGCCTTGAATGATCTTCTTGAAGAAGAACTTCAAAAATTATTAAATGCAAATTTCATCTAACCAACTTTTGATAGTCAATCGGTATCTCCACACATTGTTGTTCCTAAGAAAATGGCAAGTGGAGAATCTATATTAACTACAAGGAGCTTAATAAATCCATTGATAAGGACCATTTTCCATTGCCCTTTATTGATTAGGTCAGTGACACCCTGTCTAGAAAAGAAAAATAATTTCTTGACGGGTTTAGTGCTTATAATCAGATCTAGATTTCCCCTAAAGATTAGTAGAAGACTACCTTCACTTTCCCTTGGGTATGTTTTCCTATAAATTCCTTCCTTTTAGACTATGTAACACACCATCCACCTTCCAAGGAGGTGCATTGGGGATATTTATAATATGGTTAATTATTGTTTAGAAATTTTCATGGATGATTTTACACCATATGAAAATGAGTTTGGCGAAGCCTTAAATAATCTTGAGAAGGTGCTTGAACATTTTATACAAACTCATCTCTCTTTTAGCACTAAAAGTGTCATATGATGATGAACGAAGGGATTATTTTGGGACACTATCTCTTTGTTACAGGTGTATAGGTCAATCCGATAAATATTGAGGTAATTTTAATGATTTATACTCCTAAGACACAAAAAGAGGTATGTAGGTCTTTAGGGCATGCAACCTAATATAGAGACTTTATATAATGTTTTGTTAAAGTTTCATCTCTATTGTTTTCCCTACTTTCAAAGGATAAACAATTCATATGGACTAACAAGTGTAGAAATGATTTTACATATCTTAAGAGGTGTATAACAAAGGCACCTATCATATGAGGACCTAATTGGACTTTTGTGTTCCACATCTCCATGAATGATCTGATACAGTTATTGGAGCTATGCTAGGATAACAAGAAGGAAATAAGCCTTATGCCATCTACTATATCAACAAGAACTTAACTCTTGCAAAATTAAATTCTACAGTAACTGAGAACGAATTTATTGTTGTTGTACATTTTATCAACAAATTTAGGCATTATATTAGAAGATATCAAGTTTTTGTACATACTAATCATTCTTCTATTCATTCTTTAATGAACAAACTAGTTACCAATAGTAGGGTCACTAGGTGCTTACTATTACTACAAGAATTCAATATCGCCATTGTCAATAAGCCTAGAAAGGTTAATGTTGTTGTTGATTTCCCTTCTAGACTACCTAATAGTGATGATAGTATTCCTATTGAGGATTATTTCTTATATGAATATATTTTTGCAGTTTTCACTTCCTCGTTGTGGTATGTAGATATTGTTAATTCTCTTTTTGTGGGGAAACTTCCACACCACCTTTCTCCTCAAGAGAAATGAAAAATAATTCAACAAATTGCATGATATTTTTGGATTGATGGTTATCTCTTTCATACTAGCTCATATCATCAAATCAGATGGTGTGTAAAGGAATATGAAATCCATGAAATTTTAAATGCTTGTCATGATGAGCCTTGTGTTGGACACTTTGTTGACAGCACAACAAGTCATAAGGTACTTCAGATAGGATATTTTTGTCCTACCATATTCCAGGTTGTAAGAAAGTGTGTGCAAGGGTGTGACAGTTGCTAGAGGATGGTACAACCTATTTGATCAGATGAAATGCCATTAGAGCTTCAACTGATGATAGAGCCTTTTGATAGATGGGACTTAGACTTTCTTGGACCAATTAACCTCCCATATTTGTAGAAGTATTACATTTTCATATGCATATATTATGCAACCAAGTGAGTTGAAGCCAAGGCAATCACCAAATCTATTGAATAAGATGTTTCCGACTTTTTGTTTGAAGACATCTACATTTGTTATGGAGTGACATAAGAGATAGTTACATATGGAGGGCCATATTTCACTTCCCAACTGATTGAGAACCTTTTCAAGAAATATAAGATTCATTTTTTAGTTACTTCACCTTACCATCCATGGGCTAAATGGAAAAGTGGAGATTAGTAATAAATTGCTCGCAATGATTTGTACAAAGATTGTGGAAATTCATCATCAAGATTGTGATGAAATTAAGACTTCCGTAGCTTCTCTAGGATTATAGAAATACTTGGTGGAATATTACAATATTTTCTCCATATGATCTTGTGTATGGTAAGAATAATGTATTTCCTAATAAGTTTTAAATAAAGACACTCATAACTGCTTTAGAGGTGAATTTGGACTAGACTACAACACAAAAACATTGTTTGGATCAATTGAATGAATTGGGAGAGATGTGCTTGGTTGTTCTACAACACACTGATATCATCCAACAACATCATTCCAAATTGTATGAAAGGTTCATCGAAAAGAAAGTTATTCAGAAGGGTGATTGGGCTCTTAATATATTATTCCATATTTAATGATTTTAAAGGAAAGCTTTATAACAAGTGGCTATGTCCTTACAAAGTGGATATAATATTTAACAATGGGACTGTAAAATTAAAAACCGTTGATGGGTTACATACATAGTTTCTTCCCAATGGACATCGTCTTCAGTTGTATGACAATCCAAATTTAAAGGATTCATTTGTTGACTTTGTCACAGATTTAGACTTGAATTTATTAGGGCAAGGGAAAATATTCTCAAGCCTCCATCCATTTAATTCTTTGTTGTCAAAAAATAAAATAAAATATAAATTAATTAGATCTAAGACTTTTTTGATCCATAATATAGAAAACAGTCTTTCGAATTAATCACATTGTAAGGATTGGGTCGACGTTTCAAACCAACTAATGTGGTCCATCCTCAGGACGAGGTGGGAAATCATTCGATCTGAGAGAATAAATAGCAAGGATGCATCATTGTTTAGGGTAAGCCGTTCAAAATTATCCATTGGTGAAATAAAATTATTTAGGAATATGTGATGAAGAGATGTTTATTTAATTAACTAGTATTTAGTTAGAAAATAGTTGTTATGTGATAATTAATTATCTAATATGGAAATTGTACATTATTAATCAATTTAAATAATAAAATAATCTAAGAATAACTTATTTACATAATATTATTAGTTAGGGTTAACCTATTCAAGTTAAACCCTAACTAATAATATTATGTAAGTAGTTTATTCTTAGATTATTTTATTATTTCAATTGATTAATAATTTACAATTTCCATATTAAATAATTAATTATCACATAACAACTATTTTCTAACTAATTACTAGTTAATTTAATAAACATCTCTTCATCACATATTCCTAAATAATTTTATTTCACCAACGGCTAATTTTGAATGGCTTACCTTGAATAATGATGCATCCCTGCTATTTATTGTCTTAGATCGAATGGTTTCTCACCTGTCTTGGGGATGAACCACATTGGTTGGTTTGAAACATCGACCCAATCCTTACAATGTGATTAATCTGAAAGATTGTTCTCTATAAATTAATTAATTAAATTTAAAAAACTTCTAATGGTGAAAATGCATTTTTAGGGTGCGATTAGATAAATTGTTGACTGAAAACTAGCTTGGTGGTAGTCAACACATTCAAGTTTTTTAGTAACAATTTTATGTTCTTTTTTTTCATATGTAACTTACTTTTTGTTACTAAAGGATGAATAATGTTGCTAACGTTAAGAATAGATGCATCTACTAATGTTAAAAATCAAATGTTGTTGTTGATACCAAGAGCTAAGAGTTGCTACTAACAGATACCATATGTACCTTTTGATACTCAATACTAGATGTTGTTTCTAACTACCATACTCTTAATCATTAAAGAACAAATTGTTGAATTGATACTACAAACTATTAGTTGAAAACAGTCGAAGTATTATCTGTTGAGATTTTTTTTTTGTTACAATGGATGTCAATGATGCTGTACCACTATTATTTCCACTACGCCACATGGAAGGGTCCCACTAAGGCCAATTTCCATGAACTCTACCAAAATAACATTCCCACTCAAGTTAGTGTTTCCATGTCATCCACCGCATTAGCATAATTGACAAGCTCATGATAGGTAACCTTTATCATTTACACACAAATATACAATTATGTGTGACATGACCACCCTATTACATTGGTCGAGGGATGGATTTGTATCATACTTTTGTAGGATGCACCATCATCACTCTAATTTAGCATGATGGTTAATTAAACTCTACATGCATAGCGCCATTCCCATCATACCACCCTACCACTATTACTCTGACGTTGCCATCCCCAAATCCATATTTATTATTATCATTACTTTCTCACTATGGCATTGAAAAAACAACTAACGCTCTGTTGCAACCTAAAAACCAAAATTTTCCAAATTCTTTAAATTCGACATCCGCCTCCGAACAAGTAACTACATGCATGATTGTTGCACCTATAATATTGTCTTGTATAAGAAATTAGAACCATGGGGGGAGTGGTTGTGCTTCATGGATCAAATTCTACTAATGCATTCAGAGATTACCCAAGAGCTTAAATAATATTTGAGACTATAGGTCGGTTGGCATACTTTAATAGGCCTCACAATTTTAATGAAGATGTTTTTTAGAATTTTCTCAAAACTTGACAGAGAAAGGTTCAATCGTAAGAGGAATGCATCTATTTATTACAAAGGAAGTCCTTACCAGGATGACAACTTTACCTTGAACTATGATGTGTTGTCTTATTAGGAAGACTAAACTTCAACAACCAAGGCTACATTCTTGCAAAAAGGAGAGTAAATAAGGAATAAGGGGAGGGGTAGACAAAAATTCACTTCCATGCCCTTGGATTGATGTAGTGTACCTTATTAAAAAATTATTCACTTGTAATGGTTGATTCAAGATAATCTTCAATTATCATTTCCAGTTGCTAGCACACCTACATAGTATGCAGCCAATCAACATGCCTTATTTCCTTTTGAAATTGTTGTAGCATATGGTCAATGTTGTTCGACATTCTAAGTACCCTAAAAATTGTGTAACAACAAATCATGGGTCTATAAAGATAATCACAATGACTCAATGGAATAGTAGGGGAGAGCATGGAAAGATTGTTGGCTATTGCAAGAGGACCAACCATTACAAGTGAATAATTTTTTAATAATAAAAGTAAAGATGTTGAAATAGAGTAAGTAGGGTCAAGCAAGAGGAGTAATTCCCTTGGCTAATACACCTTCTCAAAACCCTCATGATGGCGTCCTTGAATAAACCCATCCTACTAGTACATCAGAAAGATATCCATATGTTAAAGAAGGTATGCATCATGAAGTACCCATAGATGTTACTAGCAAACAATCAGAAAATTCAAAATATGGGGCATAACCTATTGTAGAGGAAGAACCTCCATAGAAAAAAGTGAATAAGATACCACTGAAGAATTTTGGGGGTGGTAAATACCCAAAGAAAAGGGTCAAAAACATTGTTACATCATCATCTACTCCATCATCCAAAACCCCCACTACTATAGATGAGTTGAAAGAGTCAGAGGAGAAACCTAACAACGACAAGGAGGAGGTGTCTAAACAAAGACAAGATGACAACCCCCTTCTCCTAAGTTTGAATTTGTTGTCTCAGCAAGTCAATAATTTAAGGATGGAAAATGATGCTTTGAGAAACAACTTGATATGTTAAGAAAAATCTCATACTAAGAAAACTTTAGGGTTAGAAACCTTATTAGGGGCGGTATAAACTATGGGTGCACCTTCTTCTCCTTCTAAAACTAGAAAAAATAAAAAATAATTGTGTAAGGTGTATGGGGAACTTCTTGAAGAAGTTGTATGTACATGGGATGAAATTCAAAAAAATTGAAATTGCTTCAATAGGGGTATAGATAGAAGTTTAAGTGAGGAGCATGGAATTCCAGGTTGTGACACAAGCACCTATTAAAGATGTTGTTACCACAAAAGAACCAGCATTGAAGCAAATCAGCTTGAGGATTTTCAAGTTGTGACACAAGAACCTACTAAATATGTTGCTACCATACAAGAACCAACAGTTGAATTAGAGAAGCCTTGGGGTAATAAAATCATTGGTACATAAGAACCTAACAATGATGTTACTGATACAAAAGGAACAATAGCTAAGGCAGTATAGTTGGAGGAAGAGAAAGAGATGGAAGAATAGAAATGACCTACAAAAATATGTTGAAGGCACCATTGTAACAGTGGTAGAGGCAGTATGGCCGAAATATGATGATCATTCGAGTTTAGTATTTTTACTTGTTGAATTGGGTAAATGGAGATGATGAGAAATATCATTGTAAAAAGGGGTGATTTCATTAAATGATCATACAAAAAAGTGTCCATGACCTTAAGGAAGCAAAGGTTGAGGAATTGATGCTTCTAAGATTGAAATTGGAAAATATTAAGGAGGAGAGAAAGAAAGAGAAAGTGCAAGTGTTAGAACTTCAAAATATAGTTCAGAAGTTACAGGAAGACAAGGAGAAGATGTATAGCCTTACCCATGTTGTATTGAGTTACAGAAGACCCTCTCCCTCATACCCCTTGTTTCTAGAAGAAAAGCTTTTCCTTTTGACATTAACAATAGTAAAAGAAGGAAGACCACATAAAATGACTAAAATTTAGTCCTTTCTTAAGACATTTAAGCATACCAATTTTGCAGAAAAAAATTTGTTGTGTGAATTGTATTTGCATGACTTTGATTTATTTAGAGAGAATAACTTTAATTTCTCATCCTATGTAGCAAATATCTCATTGACACCATTTAAATATTTTATTCAAAACCAAATAAGCTAAAAACTTAATTGTGACACTGTAACAACAAATCTAGAAAATAGACCATTATGGATTCATGAAGAACCAAGTTTTGGTGCAGAGATAATAAGAACATATGGCAATCTAGATCAATATCTAGAAATGGGAGATAAGGTATCTAAGTCATAAATAAGGTCTTAGAGCATTTTTCTATGAATATAGAATTGACTAGAAAGGGTGCATTGAATGAAAGCAAATTAAGATGTGAGATATGTGATAGGAAATTGAAAATTAAAGACCTATATTGCTTCCAAAATTTCATTCATGTTTTTTTCTAGAGTTCCTCAGTACTTTGATTGTATCAGGAGGTGCGGGCCCAGTTGGCTTGGGAAAATAAATAAATTTCCAGTTAGTTGGCTTCCTATATTTAAGTATTAGTACTATTATTAGTTGAAACTAGTAGATGCATAAATGTGGTGGCTAGATTTGACCATTTCTCAGGGTTAAAATACCTTCACAAATTATGTGGAAATAACTTACAATTTTCCTGAGCTACACTCTACATGTATTGAACATTGACTGAAGGGTCTACATGAGGACATGTAGTTTCTTTAGTTGAGGGGGATGTTGGGACGTGGAATCGGCACCCTTTTACCTTAATTTTCCCATATTTTCCACCATATTTACATTTATAGTCATACTTTGTTACTCCAATAATCGTATTTTTTATTATAGCATGCTACTCTTTCATGTCACCTTAGTTCACACAATTTTCTTGTATTTTGATGAGAGGGTGATTATTTCGAGTGAATTTATTACTAATATTGACAAAGAGGTTGTTTCAATATAACTTGGCTCTGTGGAATGTTTTTTTTACATGTAGCTTCTCTAGGTTTTGTGTTGATCATATTCAAGAGCAAGTTTTGATGATATTGGTTTCGTGATGTTGATACTTTGTTTCATAATACTTTATTTCCATGATAATGTCATCAATAATCAACAATGGCTATTACTCGGTCATAGTCAACCTAGACCATTGTGCCAACAAGGTGAACTATCTTTTGATGATACAACCAACTCGATTGTGATAGGTATGGGTTTTTTGTTTTTGACTTCATGCTAATTAGAGACATTGTTAAAACATTGCTTTTATTCTCAATAAATTGGTTGTAATATGTTATATAAAATTCTTGATTTGGATAGCATGAGAAATAAAATATTATCATATCTTATTATGGTTTCAAGAGTATACATAGTCTAAATCTATGAGAGGATAAGCCCTCTGCCTCATGTAGGTGGGGGACACTATTGCATTTTTTTGGAGAGATTGTTCCTTTTCTAGTGATTTTTGCAAACACATTATTTCTAAGAATCACCTTACCTCCTTCTACCTCCTTCAGTTTGATGAACTCAATCTGATCTCTTAACATGTGTCTTAAGCAGTCGTTATCGACATACCATTTATTTTCTTGTTTTTTAGCATATAGCATGAGGCCACACTTTATTGTTTTTCTTCTTTGTTCCATATAGTCAATTTACGAGGACATTCTTCCTTCCCTTGGGTGTAAGATCTAACTTGACTGATTTTGTAGTCACGAGCCTTGTGCCCAAATTTGAAAAAAAATATCTTCTACTAATACCACACATACTTCTAGGATTGTTGCTTGAGTATATATTTTTACAACTTATTTTCTTTCATAATTCGTTCTTACATATGCCCTGCAGTTAACTCCATTAGAATAAACTCATAGCATAAATAACAATAACCATAAAATAATGTTTGGTACCTAAATGATCATTGCATGTGTTTATTTTGTCTTTGTTATATTCCTTCTTATGATGTGATTGATCCAAAGCTAACTTTCACATTGATTGTTTTTCCACTCTAATTCTTTTCTGAAGATCACAATTTCTTGTTCTTCTTTTGTTAACTACTTTGACATAATCATGTTCATCCTTTTGGATTCTTCCAAATGAAGAATGATATAATTTGCATCCAGATCCATTTTTTCTTCTTTATCTTTCATGGCCATGGTTCCTAGGATCTACCTTCTAGTGATTAATTGTTCCTGAAGGAACCTGCTCTGATACCAATAGTTAGATTAATGATTACACTAAAAGACGGGGTGAATTAGTGTAACGGCCAATTTTCATGAACTTAAACAATTTTGCAATTAATAAATATTCTAAACATAATTATGCATCATAAAAGAGCATCATCACATCAACATAATAAAACATCGGATGGACATGGAAATTCTCTTAGGATAAAACCAAAAATTATTTTGTCTTCTTTAGTTTTGATTACATATATGTGTATGCACCAACCCAAAAAAATATATTTGTAGGAACCAACATGTTGGAGTAACCCACCCCATGCGAACATTGTATTAATGTAGCCTACAACCTAATTAGGCACCAATATAAAAAATATGTAAGCATCGACTTATAATAGGCTTCAAACTTATTGAGGCACCCACCTCCTTCTTCAAACTGTAGTGGACCACTTTTCACAATATTTCAAGATAAATCCACAAACCCAAATAAAATCAACTTATTCTTTAATCATCAAGCTCATGAAATTTCTTCATCTCAAAAATAATTTCATATTTACAATAATCATGACTCCTTGATCTCAAAAATTCATCTACGTGACTACGTTGGTCCCCC
Source organism: Pinus taeda (assembly GCA_000404065.3). NCBI lineage: Eukaryota > Viridiplantae > Streptophyta > Pinopsida > Pinales > Pinaceae > Pinus > Pinus taeda. Next base: position 21,642 of record APFE030918219.1, read on the forward strand.
CTCTTAAACAAAAAATATTTTAACCAAATCCATTTTTCAAAATTTTGTTCGGCATCAAATCAACCCACAAAAACTTTATAAACATTAATTTTTCTACATATTTCACCCTTTTGGTTTGCTACCTACAAATTTCACTTTTTTGATGCCCATTCTACAAATTGATTTTTTTTGGTCTTCCTAAATGTTCAAAAAATTGCACTTTACAAGAAAATATAATAAATAAATAAAATTAGCCTACCTGACTGAGCTCAAACGCTCAACCTCTTGTGTTGCATCAATGTTATTCACCAATTGTGATAATAAATACCTCGTTCAATACTCCACACTAATTACTTATATCAACAGAGGGCATCATCTTATACGATGGAGAGGTAAACTAGCCAGGTCATGTTATTGTGTCGATTCATACTTCCCTCTACTAGATCATACTTTTGGGCCAATCAAACATTGAGGAGCCAAGACATCATGAGGTTCTTAACAATTCACAAGGATCCAAGTAAAACACTTAGGAGCCTATTCATAAACCAAGAGAAAAACAATCCTCAGAGATCCATGTTAAATGTTTCCACTCACCAAAAGTTGTCATAAACCAAGAGCCAACCAAACCACATAGATCCACATCAAAATATTTGTTCTCACCAAGATACAAGTCATAAACCAAAATCCAATCAAACCATAGAGATCCACATTAAAATATTTGTGCTCCCCAAGAGCCAAGTAATAAACCTCAATCCAATCAAACTATGTATATCCATGTCAAAATATGTGCTCTCACTAGGAGCCATGTCATAAACCACAAGCCAATAAAATCACAAATATTTACCTCAAAATATTTGCACTCACTATGATCCAATTCATAAACCAAAAACCAATCAAATCATAGAGATCCATGTCAAAATAATTGTGCTCATCAGGAGCCAATTCATAAACCATGAGCCAACCAAACCATAGAGATCCACGTCAATTTTTTTCACTCACTAGGAGCCAAGTCATAAACCAAGATCCAATAAAACCATGGAGATCCAAGTAAAAATATTTGCACTCACTAGGATAAAAATCATAAACCATGAGCGAATCAAACCACAGAGATCTACATCAAAATATTTGTGCTCACCAGGAGCCAAGTCATAAATCAGGATACAATCAAACAATAGAGATCTATGTCAAATTATTTGTGATCACCAAGAACCATGTCATAAACCATGAGCCAATAAAACCATAGAGATCCACATCAAAATATTTATGCTCACCAGCAGCAAAGTCATAAACCATGATCCAATCAATCCAAAAAGATCCACATCAAATTGTTTGAGCTCACTAGATGCCAAGTCATAAACTAGGAGCCAATCAAACCATAGAGTTTTGAACCTATGATTATCGGAGCTATGCTTCATCAGTCAAACCATGAAGGTAGAGCTTTCAAATATTGCCTCACTCTCCTATATGTTTGTTCAAACCACAATCCATGTGACCATGAATTTATACATGATCAAGAGCCAATTTTGGGCATAGGGTTAGTTTTCAAGAAATTTCGTGGTAGCACAAAATGTAATCTAGGCTTGTGGGTTACTATTCACCCTCATGTTGACATCATCCTGAGCAACTCCCATGTGGAACTATCCGAGTAGTGCCACATGTCATCAAAAAATTTTCCCCATTGGTTAACCAAAAATTCCATTTCAAGATGTCATGGGGCATCATGTCGAACTATCATCACCGTCGCCTACCATGTCATCACTCCTACATCATTAAATTCAAGCTAGTCTCAAGTCGCTACATGTCATTGTAATCCATCTGACCAGTTTGGATCTGCCACCTTAGCTTCCACATTAGGGTTTCCATGTCACAATCACATGTGCTAAGGGTCCACATGGCATCCAAACATGGGGTTTGACTGACACCTATCTGCATCTGTCATTGATGCATTGGTCCAATGTGGATGGTGGGACCCTCATTAACTGTTACACTTTTTAACAACCTCTTGACATTTCATATGTGTTTTAAGGGTCACAAATTTGGTGTTTTTTCCCTCTTCGTTACTACCAAATTTAGATTAGCATATCTTATCATTTGGGAAGTTTTTGAACAAGTGTGATATATCATTAGAAAGGTCTCATAGAGGTTTAGCCAACCATACCATCCATAGATTCATTTGAGCATCGTAAAAAAAAAAAAAAAATACCCAATAACCTTTGAGCCACTTTGACATCATTTGATGTCCTCTTGTCAAGACATTGGACTATCATACTTCTTCCTTTGACATACCATTTGATATCAATGAAAATAGTTGTCATCAATGACAAAACTATGTCTAATATTGTAAATTATTCCTCTCCCACCTTTACTTTGCATATATTACAAACCTTCCAAGTGACCCATTGACCTAAGATTTCAAAAGCTTTGAGTAAACCTTTCAATGTGTTAAAGGTTACTTTTGAATATTTTGGATCAAGCCTAATCCACTCAGTCTTTGGACCCTTGTTTTCCTAATACTGATCCTCATTACCTTTCTCTTGAGACCTTAGCTAAACAAACACCTCCATTGGTTGATCTCAAACAAGACTTGTCCAAACACTTTCAATTTATTTAACCATCATCTGCCATACTCTTTTTCATTTGTAATCCTTTCCCTCTTGGCAATGGGAAGAACCTCCTTTTCCTTGCAACCTAGCCATGAGAAGCTTGATAAATTCCTTTTAATATTTTCCAAGATCGATTTTAGGACATACGCAATAGTTAACCAATGGAAACAAGAACTGACATAACAAGATTCATCTTCCCAACCCCCTCCGCCTTCTTGCTAACTAGTAATGACACCAACAATTGATGCTTCCTTCAACATACCTAACTAGCAACTATAACCAATCAACTATTGTGAAATTATTAGGTTTTAAGTTAAAATATATATACTTTACTCCTTTATCAAGACTCTCAAAGTTGTTTCCCTATCCTCACCTTCAATTTTTCACTTACCTCATTGAACGACAAATAAGAATTTATCATATTATATCCATTACTATAACCTTGCAAAATTTTTGGTGCCTCTTTCAAATAGGAGATTGTCATTTATGAACAAGTTGATGCCCCGAAAATAGTTGCATCAACATCGGGGGATAACCACCCAGTCCGGACCTTAATACAGCTCCTTTTCCGTTTGGGATGGTGGCTCCGACTGGATATAATGGGACCAGTTTCCCAGTAATGAATAAAAAGGGATGGATGAGTGACCGGTTTTCTAATAAGTGATAATGAATGGATGACTTAACCTATAAGCGAAAACACAAATGACTATTCTATCCTGAGAATCTTCTATTCTTAAGTGCAACGTTTGATGATCTGTGTTTGTCAATAGGCATATAGATGACACTATTCAATAAACATAGACATTCATTTAAATAATAATTGCTTTGTTCAATTAGTTGAACAAAGTAATTAATAAAACATTGTTACACTTCTCTTTTTATACTACTGATACATGTATGATTAGAAGAAAAGCAAGCTGTAAGCATCCAATAGTGGAAAGTATAAAGCAAGCTGTTAAAACACATGCATATATTCAATAATAGCAAGAATGATCAAATAAAAATTCACATAAAAAGAATGAATTCAGACATAGATAGTAGTACCATATGAGCTGCAAGTCATTCCCAACATCAATTGCAATTCGAATTCCTTTTTCCTACTCAAAAATACTTTTAAATAAAGGCAGTAGTGCACATCCACATAAAAGCTTCATTATCAAAATTGTAATAATTGGTCGAGTCTTTATAAAAGAATATGCCTGAAGTACAATAGTGCAACTTCAGGCTTAATTCATATACAAAAACTTACGACCCTTTCTAAATACTTGAAAGGGTCTATAAATACTAAATTAAACTAACAAACTAAAAAATTAAAATGCTACTAAATTGGTATAACTTGATCTTGAATATCTCCCCCACAGCAATCTGGTAGTCGGCAGCATGATTCATCACTCTGGCTGTTTGCCTTTCGACCTGAGTTGGCATATCGCTAGCATCGGTTGCACTTCTTGAGGGCGGCTGAGACGAGAACTGATTTGAGCAGAATAGGTGGCATCATGTATATCGGGAATGATACACCCGATTGCATCCGTTAGGCACTTGAGGGCGGCTCTCTGACTGTGTGGTTTTACTAGGAACAAGCAATAGGTGTCCCAAGTTAAACTTTTAATCCCTGTGATCAATCT
>APFE030918222.1:8233-31160 GCA_000404065.3 Pinus taeda
GGAGAGGACTATGTCTTCTCTTTAATAAATGTGAGGGTACATTGGGTAATGTGAAATGTAATTACATGGAGAGGACCATGTCTACTCCTTAATAAATGTGAAGGTACATTGGGTAATGTGAAATGTAATTACATGGAGAGGACCATGTTTTCTCCTTAATAAATGTGAGGGTACATTGGGTAATGTGAAATGAATACATACATTTTGAAATAATGGAAGGAGACCAATTTCTACCCAATATTCAATTTGAGAAGGTAAGTGGAGAATTTAAATAATGGAAATCATGAATTTTATATTAGACCTATATTTCTCAATATTTTTAGATAATGTAAACATTAACAAAATTTGTAGGATAAGATTTAAGTGGGACATTACACATATATATATACTCTCCATTTAGCTTTGTTGACTCATTTAAATATGAATCAACAAATGAATTTGTCATTTTTAAACGCACCGGATCTCAAACAAATACCAAATACCAAATATCCCAAATAAATAGATTGGGGACAAATCTTTGAACTACTATAATAAATTTTGGTAGATCTATAGATGCCTCAAGTGATTCACAAAATCATACCACTTGTGACCAATTCACATCTTCTAAAAAACACAACCAATACACCTTGGACAATTTACCCTTTCCAATCTTCTTTTGTGTGTGTGTGTGTGTTTTTCCAAAGAAAAAACCATAATTTTATCCAATCTGTAAACAAGGAACAAAATCACACTTTGTATATGCCATTAGGCATTCGATCATGTCAACCTTTCAGTTGATGCACAAAAAAGATTAAAACTATAAAAAAAATTACATAAATTTATCGGGTGCTAAGTGTAATAATAATCACTTAACTTCTCATTTTTGCCTTTCCTTTTATGAACTTTTTTGCCAAACCCCATGGTTGTGATTAGGTGTTACTATTGCCAATCAATTTTTGTCTTCCTGCACAAGGACTTATTTGTTTGAATCTAAATTCTCAGATACATGGGTTCCCTTCAAACCTCTCGATCTCTTTTCAATGAGTGCATCCTCTTTTTTTTGCTTGGGTGCTTTGATTTTTGCTACTTTTGTATCCTTCTAGATATGGGTCATGATTCATGATTGATCCCCAACTCCTTTGTCTACCTGGATGCCATGTTGTGCCTGAGAATCCATTTATTATTTTCCATGGGCTCTTCTTCTTCATTAGTTGGCAATGTTGGCATTAATGTCAAATCGTCATGGTCACTAATCGTGATAATGATTTATATTGATGTTAAGGATGCTTGATGTTGATGAGGTGGTTTGCTTAATGTTGATGAGGTGGTTTGTGACGGGTCCCATCAATAGGTATATTTTGAAGTTCATTGTGCTATCCTCTAGCCCTTAAAACTCTCCTTTTCTCACATTAATTCACATTTTTAGCCATAATATGCTTAGTAGAAAGATTAAAGGGTGTTTTCATATTGTATGGCCTAATGTGATTGATTTACATGAAAAGAAGCATTTTTGGAAGCATTTACTCTGCAAGGGCTTGATGGAGACAACCAAGAGAGAATATAGGGGGCTTGTCCACCTCATTAACTCTCTAACTCAACTTGAGATCACATAATCCTCACTCATAGCTCGAATTCAATAGCAGTCGAGGGACTCCAAGTACATGTGAAGATCAAGGAGGACTAGATCCACAAATCTCGATATCTTGGAGGGAATCACTCCTCTTTTCAAGGGAGTTTCCATCAACTACCTTTTTGAATAAATAAACCAGCCAAGAGTCTCATTAGGATTTGAATTTTTGTTGGATCTAGGAGTAGCTACTAAGAGCCTAGTGCTTGACATTGTTATTCTTATTTCTCATATGATGTATCTAACTATTATTTTTCTTTTAAATGAGAAGTTTACCATTGGTTTGCATTTGAGTTAGTTTTAGAGGGATGAAACCCTTAGGTTTGGGCCAAACCCATAGACTTTAGTCCCTCTCTTATATTTCTTTCTTGTTCTTGTTTCAAAGCATTACAATTCTTTCCTTGTTTCAGTAGATGTTATATCATAAAAACTTGTAATTGCAGGCTTGCCTATCACCTCTCTTGTGGGAAGAGTGATTGGAAAGATCCACAATAACAACTCAAAAATATTTGTTTATGATTTCTTGGAAAGTGTTAAGTATTGGATTGCAATCTTCCTGCGAGTTTAATCTCTACAACTTAGGAGTTAGTAGCATTGGTTTGGCAATTGGAGTTATGTTGTAGGCTAGAGTATACTTCAATAAAACTCAACTCATCTTTTCCAAGATTATTTACTTTGATGCAATAATGATCATTTGATGCATGTATGTGGCTAGCTGCAGGAACCGTGATGATTTGCAGGGGTGGGCACACCTTTCCACATCCACATGGACCTTTCCATATTCCCCCTAGGCACCTCACCTTGCGTCCAAAATGTGTCTCTGAATTCACTCTATTAAGGTAAATACAGAGCACCGTATGATCCGAACTTAAACAGAAACGCAACAACTTACGAATATAATCATAAACACAGACATGCGGCAGGAAAACACTTCATTTGATTAATGGAAAAATATTGAACTGTGCTTACAAATAGAATGGAAATAAGATAGCTCGGGCAATGTTAGCTTATCTTTGAGGAGAGATGTGGCGACTACATGCCTCTAAACTGTGTTACAATGAGGCTCAAAGGCCTATTTATTGTTGAGAAACAATGGAAAACCCTAAACATCCAAAAACCCAACCCTAGGAGATGAAGTGCCAAAACTGTGGGCCCTGTTTGGGTAAATTGGTACATCAACTTCCTGGGGTCGTAACTTTGGCATACGATCTCTGTTTGGCTATCATAATACATCGTTTCGAAGATCTCGAAGAGAACAAAAAAATAGATAAGTAAGTTAGTTTGGGACATTTCCGGTCTCTCCATTTTACCTAAAAACGTCGTTTAGGGCCTCAAAACGGCTTTGGAAGTTCAAAACCCGAAAAACTGCCAAAAATAGTAAACTGTGCTACAATTAAGGAAACCAAAAAACTGAAAGAGATAGTGTTGGGAGTCCAAGTGGAATAGGCAGGTGGCCACCAATATCCTCCTGGATCATTCCTCCCCCCTTAGGAGGCAATGGTCCCCATTGCATTGAGTGCCTCCATGAGATGGAGAAACTTCTGCTAAACTTGGTCCCTCGTGAGCCACTTGCCTTGGTGAAGGAGTTGGCCAACTTTGATAACCTGATATAGTTGGATCTTCTACTAGCGAGTGCTCTTGATCTTTGTGTCCATGATTCGATCAATGGTGGCCTATTCCATGCAGTCTAGGTTTAGCTCTGTTTGTGTGCACTGTTATGCAATGTCAGATGTGTCCAACAATGGTGGGAAGTATGGCCGAAGGTGATCTACGTTGAACAATCGGTGCAGACCAAGGAACGGTGGGATGTTGAGCTCAAAGGCATCGTCACTGACGGCCTTGGTGATGGTGTATGGCCCATATTAGAGCGAACAAATCTTACGATGAGGCCCAGTAAGGCGCTCTTTTTGCAAATGAAGCCAAACTTTGTTGCCCACCTGGAACTTGTGCAACACTCGATGTTGATCATGGTGCTACTTGTACTCAGCATTGGATCTGTCCAATATATCATGGACCTATTGGCGAATGCGTTGAATGCGCTTAATGAAGTTGTTAGCCCTTTCAGCTTTGGACTGCATGTGAGCTGAATCTACCTGAGTGGTTGTAAATGGTATGGCCACATCAATGGGGCATAATGGCTGAAATCCCAACCCTACCTGAAAGGGGCTGTGAACTGTTGAGTTGTGGAGAGCTCTGTTGTATCTATGTTGGACATAGGGGAGACTTTCATCCCATGTGCGTGGATGCTTCGAGTTGTACATGCACAGAATGTGTACGATCATTCTGTTGACAACCTCTGTTTGGCCATTAGTGTGGGGATGGAAAGTCGTGGACTTAGTGAGTTTTGTATCCAGCATCAACCAGATACTTGACCAAAATGCACTTAGGAATCTACTGTCCCGATTTAAGATAATGGACTGTGGGATCCCAAAGTGTACCCATACTCACTCAAAGAAGAGCTTAGCAGTGGCCTCTGCTGAGATACTCTTCTTGCAGTCTACCATGATGGCTATCTTAGAGAATCTGTCGACGACCACAAAAACGCAATCGTTGCCATGCTTAGTAGAAGGAAGGCCTGACATATAATCCACGGAGACAGATTCCCAAGGCCGACTAGGAGTAGGTAGAGGAGAATACAAGCTTTGCTTCTTGATGGTTGGTTTGGCAATGACAGAGGCAGTGTAAGATCTAATGTACTTCCCAACATCCTGATGAAGTTTCGGCCAATAAAAATACTTCTGCAATACTGCCACTGTTTTCTCTACTCTGAAATGTCCAGCGACCCCACTGTAGTGCGCCTCCAAAATCATCTTGGCATGCTCACTTAGAGGAACACATATGTGTCCCAAGTGGCATAATAATGCATCCTGAAGGTGAAAATTTGGAACTTTCTTCCCTTCCAGGAGTGTCTGGTATATGCTGCCGAATTCTGGATTGCTCTTGTAAACATGCGGCCACCCCGATGTCTCATGCCCACGAGAGTCGAGCACAGTGATCAGCGCCATGACTGGTGGTCTGGTGAGGCAATCAATGACATTATTGGTGTTGCCCTTCTTATACTTAATGTTCAAATGGAACTGTTGCAGATAGGTAGACCATTTCTGATGGCGATCATTCTGCAACTTCCCTTGTGTCTGTATGAACTATAGAGGTCGGTGGTCTGTGTGGATGACCATTTCCTTCCCCATAATGTAATGCTTCCATTGACGACAGACCTGCACAATGGATACATTTCTTTGTCGTAAGTGGGGTATTTTCAGACTGTGTCTAAAAGTGTCTCACTGTGGTAAGCCATTGGATGCCCATGTTGATTAAGAACTACCCCAATAGCATAGTCGAAGGCATCTGTCTCAATCTCAAATGATTGTTGCAGGTCTAGTAATGTGAGCACTGGTGCAGAACAAAGGCGATTCTTCAACTCGGAGAGAGCTTGCTGCTGGGTTTCTGACCAAAAGAACTTTTCTTTCACTCTGCCCTCGGTGACTTGACTTAAAGGCCAAGCAATATGAGAGAACCCCAACACGGACCTACGGTAGAAATTGGCAAGACCCAAAAAGCTATGGAGCTCTGTTGGAGTGCTTGGGGTTGGCCAATCTTGAATGACTTATATCTAAGATGGGTCCACATGTACGCCCTCCTCATCAATGATGTACCCCAGATATTGAACCTGGGTCGGCCAAAGGTGCATTTCTCCAAGTTAGCACACCACTTGTGTTGTCGAAGGGTTTGAAGGACCTATCGAATATGGTGGAGGTGTTCTTCCCAACTCTGGCTGAAGATCAAGATGTCATCTAGATACACCACCACGAATGCATTGGTAAAGGGCCGCAAGATGTTGTCCATCAATCTCATGAAGGTTGCAGGGGTGTTCGTCAATATGAATGGCATGATCAACCATTCGAAAAGGCCCTCCTTGTATTTGAAGGTAGTCTTCCACATATCAAAGGGTTCGATAGGCATCTAGTGATAACCTGACTTCATGTCAATCTTTCTGAAATATCTGGCCCCCTTGAGTTGGTCCAAAAGGTCATCAATCCATGGGATTGAGTACCTATTTCGGACAATGATCTTGTTTAGCGCCCGATAGTGAATACAGAGTCTCCAGGTCCCATCCTTCTTCTGTACCAATACAATCGGGCTCCCACAAGGTGAGGAGCTTGGCCTGATGTACCCTTTCTGCAATATTTCCTGAATCTGCCTCTTGATCTCAGCGTTCTCCAAAACAGAGCATCGATAGATCGGTCCATTGGGCAGCGGTGCACCCGGTGTCAGATCGATGGAGTGCTTGACCTAATAGTGCAGAGGTACCCCTGTGGGTGAGGCGAAAATGTCCCTGTACTCCTCCACCACCTTGTCCATCTGTTGTTGTTGTGCAGAGGAGCCCTGCATGGAAGCCATGGCCACAAACTTCTTCTTGCCTTGGGGGCGAATCATAAGGAAAACAAATTTCCTGGTCTAGGAAATGATCTTACTGCATTGCTTTACAATGATCAAAGAGATGGCGGTAGGCGAGGCTACCTCCAATATCCTGTACAACTTATTAGCCAAATTAATAATCACAGAGAGGGGTCTAGAATCCTAATAATACATCTGAAACTTGAAGAGGAGCAACGCCACACAATACCTCATCCGCGAAGGGCTTGATGCTATAGGGAAGGCGACACTACTGGCTGACGCGAAGATCTCATCCTTGGTGAAGCCATCAATGGTGTATGACTGTGGATGTGTTGTAGTCTTTAGGCCCAACCGCTTCACGACTTCTGCTAAAATGAGGTTATTTTGGATCCCGTTGTCAACAATGAACTGCAATGGAGAACCCTTCACCCACATCAATGAGCGGGAGAGGCGTTCCCCCTCCTGTGGATCTTCAGGCTCAATTTGTTGGATCTTTGTGGTGGCCACGATGGCACTGGGCTCCACATCAATGATCTGCTTCCCTTTGTCAGTCCCCTTATCGGGTTCGAATTTAGAGTCAGAACCTGCGTATGATTCGGAAGCCTTCAGTTTAGCCACCAGTGACTACTTGGCCTGACACTCACTTGTATTGTGAGTGGAACTCAGACAATTTTCCCATGTCCTTCTTCGTCTTTGTGGTGTTGTTCTTTGCTTGCGGCTTTGGCTTGTCTTAGGTAGCCCTGCTTTGGCTTCGTCCCTTGTTCTGTGGTTTGGGGGCGCCTTTTCCTTGCTTTGGATTCGCAGCTCCAAAGTCCCACTTCTTCTATTTAAACTTCTGCTGAATCTTTACAGCATACCGATACACCGTGCTAAGCGAGGAAATGTCCAGGAACTCCATCTTGTCTTAGATGTACTTGTGTAGACAGTTGCGGTATTTGAGCACCAAATGCGCTCAATATTATTGATACCCAGCTTCGTATGAAGGGTATGGAAAGTATTTGTGAACTCTGACACATCTTGGTCCCTTCCCTACCATAGCGTGGTCCACTTTATGTATTTATCTTCATAGCTCCCGACAGGGTAATATTGTTCTTGATGGTGTCTCAAAAGGAATTCCAAGTGGGTGCGGCTGAAAACAGCGAGGGTTCACTTTCATCCTTTTATTCACAGTAGGTTTCCCACCAGTAATTGACATGTGGGGCGGCTTTGAGAAGTGAAAACTTAATCTTTTCCCCATTGGAAAAGTCATGAACTGAAAAATATCCTTCCAATAGATTTAACCATTTATATACGACATCTGCATCTCTCAGGCCTTCGAATATGGGAATATCAAAGTTAACTTGTACCTTAAAAGGAGTGGCGCCTCCAGAGTGGTTGTTGGATGAAGATGCATCACCTGTGGATATCCATCGAAGGATCTGGGCAAAGTTATCCATCATCGCGTCCCTTTGTTGCTTGAGAGCTTCTTCGAACAACATTTTGAAAGGATCTCCTACCCCCTTGTCTTTCTTTTCTTCCACCATTGGAGGTCGTCAGGTTTTGCGAGATTGATCCTGCAATGGTTCAACTAGATTGAGCCCTAATTCCTTATACCCTGACCTCGTTGGGGACATGTAAAGAAAAACAAAGAAAGAGTAGACCGCTCTGATACCACTGATCTGAACTTAAACAAGAACGCAACAACTTATAGATATAATCATAAACATCGAGATGAGGCAGAAAAACACTTCATTTCATTAATGGAAAAATATTGAACTATGCTTACAAATAGAATGGAAGTAATATAGCTCGGGCGATGTTAGCTTATCTCTAAGGAGAGATGTAGCAGCTGCATGCCTCTGAATTGTGTTACAATGAGGCTCAAAGGCCTATTTATTATTGAGAAACAATGGAAAACCCTAAACATCCAAAAACCTAACCCTAAGAGATGAAGCGCCAAAACTGTGGGCCTCGTTTGGGTAAATTGGTACATCAACTTCCTGGGGTCATAACTTTGGCGTACGATCTCCATTTGGCTATCATAATACATCGTTTCGAAGATGTCAAAGAGAAGGCCAAAAACAAATAAACAAGGTGGTTTGAGACATTTCCAATCTCTCCGTTTTCCCTAAAAAACACCATTTAGGGCCTCAAAAAAGCTCTGGAAGTTTAGTACCCAAAAGAACTGCTAAAAATAGTAAATTATGCTACAATTAAGGAAACTGAAAGACTGAAAGAGACAGTGTTGGGGGTCCAAGTGGAATAGGCAGGTGGCCACCGATATCCACCTGGATCAATGTGGGCATCAAATTTGGTACAAGATAGACCTCTGAGGGGTATTAGGCTTGGCTAAGGGGCTCCCACACCCTTCATTCATCTTCTTCTACCTTAATCCACCTTCCTCTGCCTTCAAGACACCATTTTTGTCCTTAAATAGCTCTCAGACCCTCCTCATGTACCACCTCCTGCAGTAAACATATAGGACTATTTTCTTCAACTAGTTTTGCCCCATACTTTGACTAACATAGTTAAGTTGAATAATGGCCCCCACACTATGATTTGATGATTAGGTAAGACTCTAGGACCAATCCAACCTCTTCCTTTCCTCACTACAACCATCAACTAGAAAAATAGAGTTAGAATTAGTATTTTTTCTTCATAGGTATGTTAAAGATTGGATCCCTCATTTTCAAGCAAGTGTGAGTAGATAAATGATGCATGCAAGTAGGTTATTGATTTGAGTAAGTGTGAAAGTAAAATAGCATGATTTATTTCTGAAAATAGATCAGCATTTTCTTTTCATGAAATTTCAATTAACATTTACATGTAATGAATGGAATTTTCACCTTTTTAGTTAGAATCGTGTTCATTTATGCTTTCATAAGAATTTTTTGTCGTAATTAGTTGGAGGAGTGGTCTCTGAACACCTTGATCTGATTTCATGAATGAGGGTGACACAAGTACAACCTAACCTACTGTGCATATTGCATTGTCACCTCTAAGTTTGTACGAACCCCGGGTTGATAATTTAAGTTGAGAAGCCCTTGGGAGTTGCAACATCTTTGGTGCAATACCAAGGCTCATCACTTTTTTTTTTTCATCAGTGTTAGTGCTTCGAAAAAAGTGAAAATCCAAAAAAAGACTAGTTCTTTCATGCTTCGTAGGAGTAGGGATAACCAAGGGAAATTATTATCAAAAACCCCCACCCCCTTAAGCATTCAACCTTCCTTCTTCTTTGGTGACTGTGAACTTCCCTCTCTAACTACAGGGGAGTTAGAAAACCCTTTAGGTGAGAAATGTTACAAAACCAGCTCACAAAAAGATAGAAAAGATAAATCAACGCCTTAGAAATAAGCCTCTTCGAGGGGGCAACCTCCTTTACATTACACAAATGAACAATTCTTGGATGATACAAATGACAAGACCTCATTCCTATATATAGGATTCTATGGGGTCATAATATAATCAGAGCTGACATAAAAATAATAATGTAAGGGCACAACAATAACAATATTGGGCTTCTATGGGGCATAATAATAACAATATGGAGACTACATGGGCACAACAATATAATAAGGGGGTTGCATTAATAACAATAGGGGTTACACTAGTAGTATAGGGACCTAACATGCCTCTCTCCTTCAAAAAGTGTTGTCCTCAACGCTTGAGTAGTTCTTGATGTTTCTGTATAAAATTATCATCCATCCATGTGGAATCTTCAGTGGGTAAGTTCTTCCACTTGATGAGATACTCTGAAATTGATCTATTTCGTACCTATCGATTTCTTGGTTCTGTGGCTGCTTTAGGTTCCAATATGATCTTTCCTTCCTTGTCAAGTTTTGGCAATATTATTTGAATTGGGATCTTCTGCAACTTTTGAATGAGTTCCCACCCTGCTTCGTCATTCTTCCATTCATCCCTTGCATTGTTTATCGAATTTGGTTGGATAATTATACCAACCACTAGCATTTCTACAACCATACGTTCAATTTCACTCCTTTGGGCATATGGATATCTGTAAGGCCCGATTTTTGGAGGAACACTTCCTGGAATCAAATGAATAGCATGATCACGAATAGGTGGGAGGCCTTTGGGAGTCTCAAATACCTTGGAATGATTGTCCAACACTTTTCAGAGATTTGGAGAAATATATGATTTCGATGTGGGAACCTTTAACGAACATAATTGTGAAATTACGCCTCTTTGTTCTTTCTTTAGAAGCTTTGTCATTCTGTTAGAGCTGATTATCTTTCCCGGTTTCCCTGTGATACCCCTTAATTCAACTTCCTTTCTTTCCGAAGAAAATTTCATAAAATGTTCTTGAAAATTAAAAGTTACTATACCCAAGGATGGTAGCCATTGGACTCCTAGTACAACATCAACACCACCCATTGGAATGGAAAACATTGGGCTATCCAATACATATTCTCCCATGGATAGCTTGATATTATGGCACTTCCAGAGCAATTTATGGTTCCTACACTTGCAACCATCACTTGACACTTTGGTGCTGGATATATGAAGCAATTCAATTCCTTGGCTATCTTACAATGTTTAAAATTATGGGTACTGCCCGAATCAATCAACACTAGTACCTTTTTCTTCTTGATATATTCTTCTATCTTGATAGTTTGAGGAGTGGTAATTCCGGCCAATGCATTACAAGATACTGTCAGATTCATTTCTTATTTCTTCAGGTTTTTTTCCTTGTGTATATTCTCTTCTTTTAACGTTTCTTGTTCCTTTTCTTCCTTCTCTTCATAATATTTGTAAATTAGTTTCTTCTCAGCACACTTATGACCTTTAGTGTATTTTCTATCACAACTGTAAAAAAGCCCTTTTTCTCTTTTTTCTTCTAATTGTTGTGGTGTCAACCTTATAGGTTGTGGAAGGCTAGGGGCAACAACACTTTCATCTTCATAGTTGTGAGTGGTAGGCTTCCTTGTTGCCATAATTTTGCTTTCTATTTTTCTTGTCAACCTAAATGCCTTCTCCAATGAATCAGGTTCCCAAAGGCAAACCTCATGTTCAATGTTATCCTTTAAAGTCCCTATGAACACATCAATCCTATGCTCCTCTGAAATATCTTTTACTCTTATATTCAATTTTTGGAAGTCCTCAATGTGCTCCATCATTGAACCCTTTCATTTGAGGTTTATCATTTGGCTAAAAGAAGTGTTGCTTTTTGTATCCTCATAATGTGTTATCATTCCTCCGTAAAAATTGCCCAAGTGACAATTTATTTGCGAGAGCAAAGCCATTGATACCATACAGACGGATTTGGTTCCAAATATAAAGTTGCATTGTGTAACTTTTGTTTGTTTTGCACATTATGGAGATCGAAATGTTGCTCCATCTGTAGTATCCATGTTACGAGATCCTTGCCATCAAACTTCCTCATATTGATCTTTAGAACATGGTGGGTTTTTGTTCCAATGTTAGAGTCTATGAAATCATGATTAACATTTCTTTTGTTCTCATCGTGAATTTCCTCTACTACATTTTTGCCATTAAGAAGCCTTTCTTGTAACAACTTTGTCAAACCTTCCATGTATTTCTTCGAATCTTCAATGTTGTCATTCTTTGAATCATGATTAACATTTCTTTTGTTCTCATTATGAGTTTCCTCTACTACCTTTTTGCCATTAGGAATCCTTTCTTGTAGCAAATTTGTCAAAACTTTCTTAAAATATTCCATCTTAGTGGCCATGCCATTCATCTTAGTTTCCATGCCATCCATCTCAGCTTTCAAGCCATCAATATTAACTTGTAGTCCATTCATACTAGCTTCCATGCCATTCATCTTAGCTTCTGTTACCTTTTGTGAGAGTGAAATTTGTTGCATTTGGTCTCTTAATTTTGATATATCATGTTGGATTTCTTCCTCTTCTTCATGAGTCATGCTAGAGCTTTCAAATTGTTTACTAGGTGTTTCCATTTTCTTTCTTCAGGGCATCAAATAATGATAATTATGCTTCACTATTCCCTTTGAAATTCAACCTGATTTCTCAACCCAAACTTATGCAAAATTTTAAAAAGACTACACACCTTTTTTTTGTCACTTTGTAGAAGCTCGATATTGAATATATTATATCTCCGTAATTGTGGATCTTCGAGGTCTGAAATTGCTTCCTGTGGTATTCCTCTAAGTCCTCTTTCCAATGTCACCAGTATGATCAAAATTGGATTATCTAAGAAAGACTTATGCCCAATCTCCCAAGATGACCTAATTATATAGTTTTTTTTCAGTAGAGTGAACTTGTACACGTGACACATGTCACTGTTTCCACCTTCAGATCTGAAAAAGATACATAGAAAACTATTATTCGTCCTCTTTCTTTAACTTCTTACGAAATTTCAATCTAATGCTCATAGAGAAAGTTTTGCTGCTTTTCACAAGGTCACATGTTTGGAATGTAATTCGGGAGTCTATAAAAACCATAAATTTCTTAGATCATATCTCTAAAAATATAGCGAGACAAGATCTAGAATTCATACCCGAGGTTCAAAATGATTTCGGCTCAAATGGGGTTTTTTTTTTAACTTTTGAAACTTCGCAACAAAAAAGTTATAGCGAAAATGCCACGATGACCTGTTTGGAGCAGCAAAACCCTAGAATCCAAAGCTTTGATACCAAATGTTATGAAACGAGCTCACAAAAAGATAGAAAAGAGAGATAAACGCCTTCAAAATAAGCCTCTTCGAGGGGGAAACCTCCTTTACATTACAAAAATGAATAATTCTTGGATGATGCAAATGACAAGACCTCCTTTCTATATATCAGATTTTAAGGGGTCGTAATATAATCAAAGCCAACATAACAATAATAATGTAAGGGCTCAACAATAACAATAGTGGGCTTCTATGGGGCACAATAATAACAATATGGAGACTACATGGGCACAACAATATAATAAGGGGGTTGCACTAATAACAATAAGGGTTACACTAGTAGTATAGGGACCTAACAAGCAACTTGAAATTTTTGAAGAAGCTATAGGAGAAGAAGAACCTATCTCACCTACCCAAACCATGGCTGAAAATAGGAATAATGAGATTTTCCCTATCATAGAAACTAATGGAAAGGCCCGAATGAAGAATATAAGCCATGCTACCCTTCCACATTTCAATGGCCTAACTTCTGAGGATCATGACACCTTCGTGGTTGAGTTTGCTATTGCCTGTAGGACCTATGCGTATGCCTTTGATGAGCAGAAGTTGAAGTTATTTCCTTCTACCCTCAAAGATGTAGACTTGTGTTGGTTTATGAGTAGACCTGGAGGCAACCCAAATGCAACAAGCCTTCAATGACAAATACTAGGATTATTGTAGGTCCAAAGAAACAAAGGAGGAAAACTTTAGGATGACCCTTGGCCCTGATGAGTCTTTAGAGGACTATGAGGAAATGTTTCAACTCAATTATAGGAGGGCCAACTGTACCCTTGATCTTAAGTTACTCAAGCTATTTCTTCTTTGAGGGATCAGGGAGGATGTACTAGAAACCCTCAACATGTTATCTAGAGGAGATATCTACCAATTGCCTTATGATGACATCAAAACTGTATTCAAGAATCACTCTATGGCTGCTAGGATGAAGGGTAGGTCTAGCCAAAGCTTGGTCAGTTCCTCTCCCTCCACAACAACCATCAAGCATGAGATAGGAAGTATGTCGGAAGATTTTAAGATTGAAATGTTTCATACCCTTGCATTGCAAATGGAGACTATGCAAATCAAAAGGAGGCAAGAGGAAGCAGAAAGGGCACTAGCTATCTTTTGCTCTAGATGTACTGATGAGCCCCAAATTGGGTAACTTATTGGGCTCATTTTTCCTAATTATCCTTGTTTAATCCTCCATTTTTCATAGATTATGCATTATTTTTTAGTATGTTTATGTCATTTGAACGAAGAAGGGTGGTCACTCTACCTAAGTGGCTAACACAGGCTTATTTCAGGTTTTTGGACACATGTTGGAGCAAAACCGAGCAATCACGGGCTAGGTGACAGCTAAGTTTGAGGTGAGGATTCATAGGGGATTGTCTCTGACATTAAATAGCCCTTCCTTGAGATCTCCACCCTAAACTCCGAGCTCACAGGCCACCAAAACGGATCTTGAAGGCAACCAAGCAGATTTTGGAAAAGGGACTGTCTACTAACAGTTGGGACAGCCGAGTCCCTTGAATTTAGGAGGCCTGCTAGGGCCCTCATGATTTATAAATGAGAAGGTCTCAGCCTTCGTAGTTTACTTTTGAAACCATTGCATTTTTGCACTATAGTGCTGTCACTTTCAGCTCGTTTTCTTGTAGCCATTTTGGCATAACTTTTGATTGATGACTATTTTTTGATAATGATAAGCAGTCCTATTTTATATCAGCTCTGAGTTCTCTATAGGAGCCGTAGCTCTCAGGGTTGGGCCTAACCTGAGAGCCAAAGGCCTCCTTTATGTATTGTTATCTTTCCTTTATGCATCGTTGCTTTTCCTTATATGCATTTGCAAACGTATTTCTATTAGGAAGATTAAATTGTGTTGATTAACTAGGTCACTGTTTATGGTTAGAAATGCTTCTGATGTTTAGAATAGGTTGGTAGGATAATAATAGGGAAAAATCTCCAGAAAAAAGGGCCAACAAACACCTTTGGTTTCACCTCTCCCTCATTGGACCAGGGGCTGGAATTGAAGTAACCTTGCTGTCCCAAACAAAAACACTATTTTTGCTTTGCCATGCAATCACTAGCGTACTGTTTTCATTTGTAGAAGTTGGTTACATGTTCAGATCTTTGAAATGTTTCATTGCATAGTTGATATATATGGTTCCCTTGCAAATAAAGCTATTGTTCATTCACTTCTCTGTTATCTAGATTAGATTAACTAGGACTTTGATTACTTGTAAGTCTTTATTGGTTCAGTTGAAAGTACACGGTGTAGAGTATCTCTACCACTTCTTCATCCACCCAAGCTTCATCAGAACCATATGTTCCATCTCCTAACTGGGTTCCTCGTCTCACATTTGTCATCTTGCCCACGTAACCCTACCTTTTTATGCAACCATTGTTTCAGCCTTCTTTGAGCCAATTCAGCCATCTACACCTTCTCCCCACTCCATCCACCAGTCCCTGGGCCACTTCAGACCCCTATCCTACCTCCATACCCATTCCTTCATCTTCCCTCACTCATCCATCCTCCAAAATCCCATTTCTAAACATCTTGTAGAAATTTTTGAACATCCTGTAGAACCCCTGCAGACTTCCTGTAGAAGCTCACAAATTGAGGTTTCTTGACAGCCAAACTTTGTGAAACTCTCTAGAAGGGTGTTAGGGACTCCTTAGACCCTCTCTGAACCTTCCCGACCTCTTCCAAGCATTTCTCCTCATTGATCCACCCCTGCACAGTCAAGAACAGTGAAAGCCTATGCATGATGAAACTGATGACTTACTCAAAAATACAAAAAATATGTTTTCTTCAGATAGAGGTAGTCTAGACACATGTATTTTACCTTCATAGAAGTAATGGCATCTCTTTCAGTAGCTTGCATTCTCTTCTTCGCGTCAGTAGGACTAGCTGGTAGAATTAGGGTTTGCTAGGGTTGCGCTTTCCTTCAGTTTCTCAATTTCTTTTCGCAAATAGATTAGCTTCCTTCGAGACTAGCTTCCATCCATCAGTTGACAAGTGTCTTCTCAAAGCTCATAGAAGTTGGCTTGAGCCCCTAACGGACTTGTGCCAGCTGATCAAGTGACAAATGCGGTAAGAGCTAGTACTTGTGCATACAGCACCGTCGCTTCCAAGTTTGTTACGAACTACCGGGTTGATAAAAGTAAAGAAGGGAGTCCCAGGAGTTGCAACATTATTGCTGCAATTACTGGAGCTCACCACTCTTTTTGGCGCCGTTGCCGGGGAAGCGTCAGAGTATTGGTGATTGTTGCTTTTCTTCTATTTTCTCCTACAACCTTCTGCTAAGTAGTTTATTTCATTTCCATTCTGCAATTTCATTTCGGCAAAAGTAGAGTAGACATTTCCCACTTTCATAGATTAGCATTTCAAGTCCGCAATTTCAATTCTGCAAGCGTAGACTAGCATTTTAATTCCTCAATTTCAATTTTGCAAGCGTAGCTTAGCATTTTAATTCCGCAATTTCAATTCTGCAAATTAGATTAGTCCTTTCCTGTTTTCATTTCCATTCCACACTTTCATTTAAGCAAGATAGTTAGTTGCAGTTTAATCTATTTCAGTTTTGCAGGTACCAGCAGAGAAAAAAACAACGAAAGCCACCAAAATTCTTTCCATTTCATGCCTTGTAGGAATAGAGATAAAACCGGCAAATTCTTACCCAACACCCCCACCACATCACTAAGTCAACCTTCTCTCTTCTCTAGTACCAGTGAGCCGGAAGAACCTAGAGGTGAACCTCCTGAGATATACGAAGATCCTATAATAGAAGAAGAGTTAGAGAATGCTCCATTTGAAGCCATGGCTGAAAACCAAAACGGTAGAAGAGAAGATGAGAGAATAGAAGGTGCCTTTCCCATCCGAGAGACCAATGGAGACATGAAAATGAAAAACATAAGTCCCTCAGCTTTACCTCACTTCCATGGATTGACTACTAAAGACCCTGATATCTTCCTGTTTGAGTTTGATGTCCTTTGTCGAACTTACGACTATGTTGAGGACTGTTACATAGTAATTTGTCACCGTTTGTCACCGTCCCTGTTACCCCTCTCCTGCGCCTTGGAGGACTCATTCCGGGACTTGTGAGAAGTGACAAGACTTGAAACCACTTGCATCATTCCCCTCTGAATATGAGCTTCACATGCCCTGAAGACATCTCTTGCAGCTTGCCCATTAAAATAGGCCTTTTTACATTAGTGCGGGACCACTGTGTTTTTCCCGCGCCAATGGGGAAAATCCTCTAAAAGGGGCGCGCTATTAGCACTCTGTCCCAGAGTCGCAATCGCGCCAACCTATTTGGGCAAAGTTTTTAACCAATCAACCTACGAAAGTTCTCTCCAACTCATTCACCAACTGAATCTATGTTAAGTGAGGATGGTTTGGCTTCGAATCTCCTTGAATGGGAAGTAGTTTACCACCCTTCCATGGAAGTTTCCAAGTGATGAAGCCAAATCCATGATTGTTGTGATTGATCTTATCTCTTCCTCTTTCATCTATAAAAGCTTGTCTCCATGCCTTAAGCAAGCTAGTGGTAGTGGTAGTAATACTGGCGCTGAAAGGAAGATATCAAGAGATTAAAGTTGCAAGAGCCTTCTTTGTGTCCATAAGGCTTAACCTAAGTGAGGAGATCTTGTCACCAAGAGAGAGAGGCTTGTTCCCCATCACTTCAAGCTTTGCAAGACTTGTGTAGCTGAGCACCTAGCCAAAGGAGGACTTGGCGTCAGGACTCTGGTTGTATTCTCCTTTGTTGATTATTAATAATAGATGACTATCATTATGGTTTCACTCTCATTGTCTTTGTAATGATTGATGTTGAGTTATATCCTTCCTGACTGGTGTATAATTGCATTTATTAGATTTCACGCTTGTGTTTGTGTTGTTCTCTTTGTGTGCAGGTGTCCATTCATGGAGGTCGTGGAGGACTGTGACCGGCCAAAGCAAAGGAGCGTGGGCGACGTCTCATCTACGAACAAAAGCGTTGGAATCCAAGTAGGTCTTCATCACCTACCTTTTATTTGCAATTAGGGACTTGCGTGGTAGCATTGTTTGATTGTTGCTAGACTCGTTCTAGGCTAGTAGGGATCGCCTCTATCCGTAGAGGGGATTTACCTCTCCAACAATTTGGCGACTCTGCTGGGGAGTTTAGCTTGTTATTTGATTTGTAAACTTGAGACGGAGTCTGAAGTATGGCCAGATAGCCTTCGAAACACTATTGCTTTGCATTAGTGAAGTAGATCAAAGCCACTTCAGTCAATCTCTGGTTTGGTTTACGGATTGAATGATTTGGAGTTTGTCTTGCCTCTTTGGTTTTCTCTTGTTTGCTTGCTTAGATAGCTTTCTGGATTGAATTTCTTGCTGCCTCTTGCTTCCTGGCCTGCCTAGATACTGTAAACCAAGCTTTGGACCACTTGTCTTTATTTTTGACTTGGAAAACTTTATTAGCGCGACTTTTTCTCTGACAGTCGCGCCAGTTGGCACATGTTGCTAACTGACAACCCGCGCCAATCCCTTTATAGCGCGAGTTACAGCCTGACAATCGCGCCAGGCCTGTTGACCTTTCCAGTTCGCTTGTTTGACAGCCTTTGGAGCTTGGATTTGTATCTTGCCACATCTTTTTCAATTTCTGGAGTGTGTTGGAGTCTGGTTTGACTGGTTTTCAGTCTCTCTTTTGAGAATTCTTAATTTGATTTCCTTGGATCATTACTTGAAGGTTTGTCTCAGTCTCTTCACAATTTTGCATCTTTTTGCTTTTGTTTTTGCAAAAAAATTTCCTTTGCAAAAATTGTGTATGAGTGTTAATCGCCTTTGAGTGTTTTTATTTTTTGATCTTTGGAAATCTCACCCAATTTTCTTGATTTGCACTTGACTGGTTCTTAGATTACATTAGAATCATCTTGTGTTTGAGAATTCTCTTGCATAGATCACACTTGCATAATTAGAATTCTCATTTGTGCATAGATTACATTTGCACACTTTTCAAGTGAATTGTGCATAGATTAGATTTGCATAGATTACCTTTACCCTTTGGGTGTTTGCCTTCTTCTATCGATTTCACATTTCTAGCCCTAGAGCATCTAGTGGCTTTGTGTGTCGACCCTCCCTTAGGTGTTTTTGGTCTTCTATTGGTCCAATCGACTCTCTAATTGCTTGGTAGTTGTGAATCATTTTGTTGCGTTATTTGAGTGACTTGCTTTGTCTTCACTTGAATGCCGCTTCACCTCACTTTGAGCTTAGATTACACGGCTCATTGGTGTTTTTGGGACTTTTCTCGTTCTTTGGAGGTTTGCTTGGTGATTTAGGGAACTGAATGTGCTTGTATTGAACGAAATTTGTTTGTTGTCATTTCTCAAAGTTTTTAGTGCATTTTGCCATCATCAAAAAGAAAAATCTCTTTTGCTTTGAATTAGTTAATGAAAATTAGAACTTTTCATTTCGATTAGTGATTTAGTGATCTTAAAGAAAAGTTTGTTAATTTGCATTAGCTGCATTAGGGAAACTCTTTTGTTGTTTGTGATCGTTTCATTTGCATGAAAGCTCTCTGACTCTCTTGTAGTTAGCATTCATCGAATGGAATGACATGTTTTGGCATATAGATTGCATTTAGGGATTTTGAGAGATTACATACGGTAGGACCTGAAAACTGAAACCGTAATTCAAGATCAACTTTAAACTGAACTGAATAAACTTAACAACGCATTGGAACTTAACGCTCACATTCTAGAGGTCTAGGCTAGAGACGTGCTCCGGCGTCGTTAAAACTAGTCACTTTTGTTCTCGCATTAAGGTTGGGTGATTCCTCCTTGTGTGATTCAACTGTGGTCTAGTACGGATTTGTGCTCCCACGTACCGTCGCGTATATATGGGGAGACTCCACTAGGTTATCATCCTTGATCCATAGGAAGCCGTGTCTGCTACCTTACAGCCCGTAACGCACCGAACACAGCATTCGGGAAGATTGACTGTAGTACAGAAAGTCCTTGGTTTTCATATGATTGCCAAGGTGTATAAGTAGTTTTATGGATTGTCTGGTAAACCCTTTGCCTAGTTTCTCCAGAGTAGTCACTTTTGATCCTTTTCGGACTCCTTAAAAGAAAAGGCTCACTTGAGCATTTTGTCACTTCGGGCTCACAAAACATTCGAAGGCGACTAGAGTCACCTTTTTGTCCTTTTCTCGACTCTTAAAACATGAAAAGGTCAAGTTCAGTTCCTTTGTCTTAAAATTTATTCGGTCGCATTCACATTTACCCGGTTAGGTCTTGTTCGCGTTAGCTTGAGTAGGTTTCTTTTTCGTTCTTCATGGCAACTTTTTCGGGGTTCACCAACCCAAGTTCCCCCCCTGACGGGAATCCTGGTCATTTCCCTCCTCTCGGGAATGTTGGTGCTCCTTACATGGCAACGTTGTCCCTCCTAGGGTTAACTGTTGGGTTGCCTGTTTGGTTGTTCTCAACCTCTCTGGTCCCTGCCGTCTCACCTACTGATCAATCAGTCCCTCGACCTGAACAACCTCATGTTGATTCTAAGGTGGACCTCTCCCCTTCTACGCCCACTTCTACGTCCTCATCTTCTACTTCGCCTGGTGAAAGTCTTGATTCGAGTAACTAGGTGGCTAAGAAGAAGAAGAAGAAGACGAAGAAGAAGAAGGCTCTCAAAGGAGAGGCTAAAAGCACAGCTACCCCCTCGAGTACACCTGCAGTCGGGCCACCTTCTGCTCCTCCGCGGAGGGTCAAGTTTCCTTGTAGATTGTGCAAGGGTGACCACCTTCTTCGCGATTGTCCTGGCATTCCCAGGGTCTTAGAAGTATGGTCTCGCGATTCGGCCTGCCCCTCATCGCCCTCTGAATGTCACGGCGATGTTACCCTATCAGTTGGGAATAGTAAAAGAAAAGGGAAGATTCGAATCCCTTGCAGACTTTGTGAAGGCAATCATCCCCTTCACCTTTGTCCACTCATGGATAAAGCCTTCGACGTCTTGGAAAGTCTTGCGGCTCCCTCACCCCAACTCCCCGTTGGATAACAACGTCTTTCTGCAACTGCAGATCGTCCCCCTGCTGACAACGAGATTGGTTCAAATTCCTCTCTTGTCCAGCCTCCTCTTCCTGAACCTGGCTCTGCCCAGCCTGTTCCAGACCAACTATTGGTCGGAAAGAGTGTCGACTCGAGTTCACTAGCCGATCACTCTGTTTTGGAAGGGCGTAATTCCCATGTTCTTCTCGTCTCCTCAGATTCCCCTGAGTCCGAGAATGACTCTCCTATCCCAGCTGCTCCCGAAAGTCCCTCTTCGGTTCCTATGGAGCATGGGGGTGATCATATGATTCCCCCACCAAGTAGTTTGTCCCTCTCCTTTGATTGGAGTCACCTGATCGCTTTCCGCCTTCCATCCCATGTGCCTTTCCAGATTACGGTACTTGCCTGTGATAAGGCAGTACCTGGCACTGTTCTGGATGGTGCGTCGGTAAGTCTTATGCCGTACACTACTTGGCAAGCTTTAGGTTCCCCGCAGCTCGGGCCGGTCATGCAGAATCTGTTGGCTTTCGACGGAGGAGCCTGTCCATCTCTAGGAGTCTCCCGAATTCCCTATTACTTGGGAGGTAAACCGTCTATATGACGTGTTGGTTACCCAAGGTGTTTTAGATTTCAGTCTTCTCCTTGGTCGCGACTATGTTTATGCTATGGGGGCCCTTATCTCTTCACTTTTCTGTGTGGTTTGATTTCCACACGATGGAAGAATGGTGACTATCGATCAATTGTCATTCGTTAGTCTCCCGATGCCTCCTGCGCTGTTGTCGTCCCCTTCTAGTTTTTATCCACCAGTTGTATCTGCCCCCCCGCAAATCAACTACGTGGCCACCTATCCCATACCTGTATCCAGCGATGCCGCCGTCGTGCATAGTGTCATGGGGGCATTGGGTCTTGACTTCCGAGATGTCGACCTCCCACTGGGAGAGCCACTCTTGGAAGCCCCAACTTCCTGTTCATTATGATGAAGTTCAGGCGGAGCATAGTTCGCTTTCCTGTGTCAAGCTCCTTAAAAAATGAAATTAGGTGTATCAACCATAGTTCCTGATCTTGTGTCAAGCTCGTTAAAAAATGAAACAAGGGTTATGAGGATAGTTATTTTACTGTGTCAACCTCACTAAAAAATGAAACAACTCCCTTTCCAAATCGAGTCTTTTGATTAAAATCTCGTAAAATACAAGTTGAGTCTTTCCAAGATCTCGAAAGTGAACCTTCATTCCATCCACTTTGTTGAATGCAATGAAGCTTGGGGGGCATGTACCTCATTTTGCGTCATTATGCTAGGGGCATGCGAACTTATGACAAGCATAGTTTTTCGTTTCAAGCTTGTGTAAACATGAAACTGAATCCAAGCAGAGTTCTCCATGGTTCAAGCTTGTGTAAAAATGAACCCATACCCGATGTACATCTTGTGATTGCCATCTTTATCTGCTAAATTCTTTTGGATGAGCCGTGTTTGTTTCATTCCATTGCCACCATCTCTTTGGTCGATTGTACGCTTTCACTTGGTTGTTTTCCTTTCCTGAGGGACCGTAGTTAAGAGTGTTAGCCAACCTCTTGACCATTACATGTTTTGAGCAGTTCCACCATCGCGGAACCAGTTGCTACCCTTTATACCACTTGTTCCTCTAGAACGAGTCACCTTTAAGCTCTTTTCTAACTCGTAAAATATGAAAAGATTGCCGAGTATTTTTTCCCTTTTTGACTCGTTAAAGAGAATAAAAATGGAGGTCTGATTTCAGCTCTTTTCTGACCGTTTAAAGTTGAAAAGATTGCCGAGTTGGTCCTCTCAACTCGTTAAACGGACATGAGAGGCAGTCATCTTTAAACCCTTTTCCGACTGTTTAAAAACGAAAAGATTGTCGGACCCTTGTCGTTTCCGGTTCGTTAATGGTCACGAAGCGACGTGGTCTTGATCACTTTTTTACTTTTTCAGATCAGAGTCACTACTTATGAAAAATAATCCTCGGTCGTAATGATCGGGCGGTTCTTTTGAGCTTTGTTTTATACTTTTTCGGGCTCGAGAGACACAACTTTACGAAAAAGGACACCCCTAGAGTTTTCTTTTTGCTGTCTTTTCAAACTCTCTAAATATGAAAAGACGCCGAGTTTTTCCTTTGTCAGACTTGTTAAAACTTTAATGACATCGGGTTTCGTCATGATGACACCTCTCAAGCATATGCTATCCCCGTCAAGCTTGCCATCCAAAAATAACCGGGGTACTCGCCAGAAATGGTGGGGGAATAAAGGAATCATAATCATCGTCGTGTC